>JACCIB010001024.1:0-62798 GCA_018906965.1 Philotrypesis tridentata | reverse complement strand
CAAGTAAAATTCCTCCATTTCCGCCACAACAGGAATCCGCCAGACAAAAAGGAGTTGGCCCCAATAACTCGAATAACAAAACACACCATATTCCAAAGTAAAACTATTTATGTAACAAAAAAACTATCGTGGCCCTGGAAGCCAAGGCCGCCAGAAGCAACTTCGTCGGACCTCAGATGGCCGCGTTCACTAATTGCCGTATGGCCAATAAATAACTATCCGCCACTCCTCCAAGCGCAGGGCCCGCCACAGTGGTGGAGGTGGCTGAGGTGGGATTAGCCACCTCTCTCCTGGGCCTCCCTTCGCGTCTTCGCAGTTGAGCGGCCTCCTCGTAGCTCGGGGGAGGCCCATACCGCTCCTCCTCCTCGAATTGGACCCTTCGGGGGTATGTGGGAATTTGGGTGGTCCCTCGCCTCAACTGGCCACTCCTTTCGGCCATATACTGGCGGTGAGCCTCCCCACACCTCGGGCACTCCACCAAATCGGTGTCAATCCTCCCACAATTAAAGCAAAACCTCCGTCTGTCCTTGGGGCACCTGTCCCAGCGGTGACCCCTCCCTCTACAATTGAAACACGACCCATAGGGGGGGGTCTAATTCCGGGTCGGTCGGAATACCAGTAAGTCCGCCGAACAAGGCCCCGGACAGAATAGGCCTGCTCGTCATGGGCCGGCCCGAGGGCGCATCCTCAGCCGTGGGTCCCCAACGCGAAGACCGCGTTCTTGGGGCCCGGGGCACAGCCCCAGTTCCCACAGCCGAGGGTTGGGGAGCCTCCACCACCTCCAATCCTCTATCCTCACGGCGAACCTGGCTAGCTAAAAAAACAAAAAAACATAAAAAAAAACCTCCATAAAAAAAACCTCCATACCCTCTATTTCCTCCATTAATTAAGTTATTAATTACCGGTCCACGCCGGGGATTTACGTGGACGGTCTCTCTCCGCCCTCCAACGAGCCTGCGCCTCCGCCGGATTATAAAAGGGCACCGGAGTGTACCCGAACCTCATGTGGGGAGGGACGGGATTCGGCACCCCTGGTGGTGATGGGGACCGACCCCGCGACGGCTCATCCCTAGCTGACTCATAATCCTCCAGAGTCAGCTGCCGCCGGGGGTTGTAACGCCGACGTTTCCCGTTCTCCCCACGGAACATGGGATAAGGGTCCTCCGGTACCGGCGTTGTCCTCCTGGCCCTTTCGTTGGAGATAGTTATCTCCAACGTGTCCTCCACCACTTCCTCTACTTCTTCCTCCACCTATAAATCCCAAAAAAACATCATTCCTCTACCTATCTATCTATCTATCCATTTATGAGTCTATCTATCTATCTACCTCTACTGGCGCCGCCGAGGCGGCACCTTCCTCTACACCGACAAGAGCATTGAGCTCCTCCACCGCCTCCCTAGATTCTTCGGCCTCCCTACTCTCCTCAGGCACGCTCCCGGTCTCCCCAGGGAGGTAAAGCACCCGCACCGGGGCCACCCCAACCGTCTCCGGCCGGGGGTTCACGGAGTAGGGCCGCCTCAAAATCTTAGGGGCCCTCGGCGGAGGGCCCAACGACCACCTCTTGTCGGCTTCCTCCGAGAGCCTTAACTCCTCCATCCGCCGTGCCCATACTTCGGCCGTGGCCGTCATGTCCGACCTAGGACGGCTTCGGCGACGCTGCTCCCGAATCCTCTCCAACTCCTGCTCCCGGAGGATCTCAGCCTCCAACTCATCCGACCATGAGGGCGTGTACTCGGCCATTTCCTCTATATAATCCGCTACACAACCAGAAAAACATAGAAATTATATTTTCCATAATTTCTACACTCCCCCTCCCTAAACAAAACGTCACAGACGAAACAATCCTACTTACAACACCATACAGAACAGCACAACCACCACCAGCTGAAATAAAATCCACTACATTCTTTTATCCGCCACACCGCCATCTGGAAAAATAATACCTCTACCACGGGGAGCTATATATTTCTTCAACTCATTAACGTATGCCATTGCATTCTTCCGTTTATCCGCTGTCTCCAAAATATACACGAGGGGTGATCGCTTCTCCAAAATTTTAAATGGACCGTCATATTTCCCCGACAATTTGGAAGAAACCCCATCAACCCCTCTAGAGAGCATATGTAATTTCCTCCATACCAAATCGCCAACGTTAAATTCAGCCGGTTTCCTACCACGATTGTAATGCCCTGCCTGTTTTAAACGTGCTTCCTCTATATGCTTAGCCACTAAATCACGTAATGCATCTAGTTTTTTCATACGTTCCGTCCACAATTCTGGATCCAACGGCACAACGTTACCCCTATCCTCTACAGATTTCCTCCATGATTTAATCAGCTGCGGTTGTCTCCCATAGTTCAAAAACGCTGGTGACACCTTCGTAGTTGCTTGCACCGCCGTATTGAAAGCGTGCCTCAACTCCCCTATATGCTGATCCCACAATCTATGATTCTGCCCTACATACGAGGCAATCATGGTTTTCAAAGTTCTGTTACTTCTCTCCACAGGATTTGCTTGTGGATGGTACGGTGGTGTGGTCACATGTTTCACTCTATATTCCGCCAAAGTATCCGCCAAAGTTTTGTTAATGAATTCCTTCCCGTTATCCGTTAACAGATAATCGGGAATTTCCCATCTAAGTAGAACCAATTCCTCAAATGCCTTAGCTACTGCTTGACCAGTAGCTTTCCGAATGGGTTTTACCTCTATCCACCTAGTGAATAAATCTTGGAATACAATAAGATACTTGTTTTGTCCTGTACTCAACGGAAATTCCATCAGATCCGCCGCCACCACCGCCCATGGACGCTCCACAATTCTATTCCCCATCAATCCCATAGGACCGGATTGTACTGCCTTATACTTCTGACAGGTTTCACATTCTTGAATAAATCGACGAATCTCGTACCACATCCCCGGCCAATAATATTCACGAGCAACCCTATCGTAGGTTTTTTCAAACCCCAAATGACCCGCCGTAAAATTACTGTGGGCTTCCTCCATAACTTGATTTTTATAATCACATGGTACTACCAGCCTCCAACCTTCTTCCTGAAACATTATAGGATCTAACAATGGGTCATTCCTATACTTATACAATAACCCATTATCTACCTTCCATGAGGAATACTTAGTTGGAGTATCCTGCACTTCTTTGAGACGCTGCAAGTACCACTCATCCTTAATATCCTCTATAGTTAATTTTAATTCCTCCATAACAAAACCTCTAGATAACGCGTCTGGAACATGGTGTAAAGCACCTTTCTTATGGACAATTTCAAAATCCCATTGCTGGAGTTCCAAGGCCCATCTGGCTAATCTACCAGTGGGATCTTTCAAATTTTGCAACCATTTCAAAGCACTGTGATCCGTAATTACTTTGAAATGGTAACCCTCTATATAAGGCCTCAATTTTTTAATTGCCCATACCATAGCCAAGCATTCTTTCTCGGTAGTCGTATAATTCCTCTCTGCCGACGACAATACTCTGCTCAGGTATACTACAGGGTGCTCACCATCCTCCATTTCTTGGGTTAAAACCGCCCCAACCGCAAAATTTGACGCATCACATTGGATTGTAAAGGTTTTGGAAAAATCTGGGCGAGCCAACACAGGAGCATTTGTTAATGCTTTCTTCAATTCCTCAAACGCCTGTTGTTGTTCCTCCCCCCAATTCCATTCTTTCAGGTTCTTGACATTCTTCAGTAATGGTACTTTTAATTCCGCATCATGTTCCAGAAATCGGCTATACCACCCAATCATCCCCAAGAACCTTTTCAACTGCGTTTTGTCCTTGGGAGGTGGGTAGTTCATAATTGGAGCAATTCTCTCTGGATCTGGTCTCAGACCTTCTCTATCCAACAGATACCCCAAATATCGTACTCTGGAACAACCAAATTCACATTTCTTCCGGTTGACAGTCAAACCAGCCTCTACAATCTTCCGCAAAACTAATTCCAACCATTTAATATGCTCCTCAAAATCATCCGCCACCACTATAACATCATCCAAATAACCGAAAATATGCGGCTCAAATTCAGGCCCAAATAAGGAGTCAACCAAACGCTGAAATGTGGCGGGCGCATTGGAAAGCCCAAAAGGTAAACGGGTAAATTGCCACAATCCACTACCCGGCATTGCAAAAGCCGTATAACGTTTGCTATTTTCCTCCATTGGAATCTGAAAATACGCCTTCTTCAGGTCAATTTTCGAAATGTACCTAGCGTGCCGCAATTTATCCAGAATTCCGTCAATCGATGGCAACGGATAAGCATCTTTTTTCGTCAGCTTATTAACATCCCTGTAATCTATACAGAAACGAACATCGCCGTTTTCCTTAAAGACGATCACTGGAGCACTACTAAAATCACTATTTGATTCCTCTATAACCCCTATCCGCAACATTTCCTCTATCTCCTTCATGCCTGCATTCCACCTTTTAGGAGACCATCTCCTAAATTTATGTTTAACAGGAGCATCCCCTAAATACACAATTTTGTGCTCCGCCAGATTTGTAGCATTCAGTCGGACCGGTGGATCCTCAGGCAAATATTTCTTAACTATTTCAATGATTTTCTCATGCTCTTCCATCTTTAACTCGGACAAACCTGCACATTCTGCTATTAGTTTTGGTTTGCCGTAAGTACCATTTTCCTCAAAAGAATACCAAATACCACCATCAATCCTCCATAGATTCTTCCTAAAATCAATATCTAAAGCCCAATCTCGGCAGAAATCCACACCAAGAATGAAATCATGACCAGGATCATCCATCACAACACAATCTAAGACTCCGGATTTTCCCTCTATATCTAGCATGATTTCTATACTGCCTCTCACTGGAGTAACTTGACCTGTCACTCCACTAATAAATTTGTTACAAGAGACTATTTTGTCCGCAAATCTTTCCGCTATTTCTGACTTCATCAAAGACACCATTGCTCCGCTATCCACTAATGCCACATACTCTTTCCCTCCAAAATTCACAGTTAGGAAACTTCTGTTCTCCGTAGCGGTTATAACAGCGCCTTGAGTTATTAGATGAGATTTGCTTTTCGAATTCATTCTCTCTTCTGCCTCTATAAATTTATCTACTCTTTTAGCCACATCCCGAAAGGAAGTAATCAAGGGTTCCGAGTCACTATGTTGACAATCCTCCACATTATATCTATTTCTGTTGTCCACATTGTACTCCAAATCCCGTGAAAGATGTCCTCCATTCAGTGCCAATTCCCGTAACTTCCACCGGGAATCGAAACCCGGTTCCTCCATATTTCTATTCCTCCATGGACGAACACTACGTTTGTCTTTTGGAATCGCTCCTTTCGACACATCTTTTCCTACTTCCACAGAAGACTTTTCTGGTGGCATACCTGTTGTTTTCTTGAGAATTCTACCACTATTAAAAACCACAGGCTTAAATATTCCACCATTGTCCTCTATAACTCCAAATCCCCTAGCTGGATTTGCTTTCTTCTGAAACTCAGACACGTTCATGAGAGTTTTGCCCACTATTTTTGAATTAGCACGCAACTCTACCGACGGTGCATCACTGAGCAGCAACAAATCCATTCTATCTCCATGAGTCGTAACATCTACTTTATTACCACTCTTCTTCTTACTCAATTTCTTCTTCCTCTTCTCTGCATTATTACCACTATTACTGCCAATATCATTTCCACTACTTCCGCTACACATTGAAGACTCATCACATCTCCTCAATATACGCTGAAGTTTCTCTTGATCTCTATCGACAGTAGGTCTACCCAAATGCATTTCTCCTCCAACAGTAATATCTTGCATGATATTAAGTAATGGATCCGCTATTCTCGTCGGCGAACGTAATTGCTTAGTTCTCCTCGACGAATTACTACCCCAATTGGCCATCAAGGATTCATGGTTTCCACTATTTACCTCTATCAAACCACTATCCTTGCTTCCGCCATTATTACCAATTCCTATATGCTCGCGGAGGGCAGGGAATTGAACTGAGCCCCCGCTCTGCCATTTCCCAATCGGCTCAAAATGTCACAATCAGGGCATTCTCTGACCGTAACTCCGGGTTTGTTGCATAGTTGGCAGAAAATATCCGAATTCTCTCTAGTTGGGCACCGATTTGCTTTATGACCCAACTGCTGACACTTAAAGCATTTCACATCAGGACATCTGTTGGCAAAATGGCCCTCCTTTCCACAAGAATAGCATTTCTTCGGACCTTGCTGAGAATTCCCTCGCTGACCCTGAAAAGTTCCTCTATTCTGAAAGTTTCCTCCATTTTGACCTCTATTATTCTGATTCCCCATGTTGCTCCAATTTGAAGATTGCTGCCGCGGCTGCTGCTGTTGCTGGAGTTGTTGGCGTTGCTCATTCTGATTTTGGTTTAAATTATTTATATTCTGATTCACCGCCACCTCCATTTTAGCTTGCTCCTTTACCGGAGACTCAGTCAAACTGTTCGCAACTTCAGTTTTATTGACCACTATCTTTTTGGAAGGTTTACTCTTTGCTGGCTTAGGTAACACAGCATCATCTACCGCCATTGATTTAATTACCTTTTTCTCTCCCTCTTTTGGGATGAAAACAGCGCCTGGAAGCTTCATTTTCTCCTTCGAAGGTGGAGGCTCCCAATATTCGTTGATCTCCTTGACTCTTTCATACTGCCGACCATACCTTTCAATATCCTCCAACGATGTAATTTTCATGTTGACCATGAAATTTCGATACTCTGATCTAATTCTTTCAAAGGCCATGCCTACTAGTTCTCTATATTCTGGAGGATTATCCAGGTGATCCACTATATATTTGAAACAGTCTATAAACGCTGTAATGGGCTCCCCCACTCCTTGAGTTCTCCGCATCAAGTCATTATAAATATCGCGTTGGCTGATTTCACCAATGAACGATTTTTGAATGCCACCATTAACTGCCGCCATGAAGAAACTTCTTTCCTTTTTACTCTATACCAGTTTGCCGCTATGCCAGTAAATAAACAAGCCGCAGCCGTCAACATTCTCTCATCCGGAATATTTTCACTGCGACGGCAATCCTCCATCTGATCCAGAAAGTTTTCCGCCACCACCCTATCCTCAGAACCATGAAATTTGTGACACCAACTCTGCAGCGTCTTCACCAAATTCCCATGATAATGCGTAGACCTAAAATCAACTCCAGAATTGCCTCTAAGATCTCTGAAATCGCAACGGTCATGATCTGGACTCGTATGCGTACCTCTAAAATCCTCTCCTTCCTCCTCGTTCCTGGTATTGTTATCAAGGGTACTCGACTGCTTCACGTAATTACGCCCCGTGTTCGAAAATCCAAAACCACTACTTACAACATATGGCATTGAAAACACGGTCTTCGTATTATCTCCAGACCCCAATGAAGATTTTGGAGGCACCTGAGATATCGGGAGATTTAAATACATCCCCTGCACTCTATTCCTCCATTGAGCATCCTCTACATTAACTACATCCGAGTTTACCTGATCAGTCAGTTGAATTCTTTTCCTCGAATCCTTAACCTTTGGTTTAGTACCAGTACCCGCCACAGAATGAGTTGTCCCTGAGGTAGTCATTACTGGATCCGAAAAAGTGAAATGCTCTACTGGCGCTGTAGAGTAATACGTTGCCAATCCCGGAATATCCCACGACGACGAAGATACTGTCGTCAGTTGGAAAATTACACATCGTTGTAACGATTGTCGTCGTCGGCAAGGTCTCCTCCACAGATGAAAGTGTCGCCACTATCTCCGGATCAGTCTGATCCTCAGCCGCCATTTCTAGAGTCGGTTTTGCAAGCCTCTCCGCAGGAGACAAATTTTCTCTTTCATCTACGTCTTTATACCAGGGAACTTCAAAACCTTCCACTAATAAATTCGCTCGAAACAGCCTCTCCGCCAATTCTCTATTCGAGCCCAACGTACTATAGCCGCATTCCCGCAATTCATCCGTGATTTCCTCTATATCTCTGGCCACTATAGCCCGCATCTGCGCTCGGAGCTCTCTTTTCTGCAGCAGCTTTTTCATGCAGTTCCTATACTCTTGCTCCATGGTCGACATCTTCGAGTTAAACAATAATTACCTCCACAAAAAAAAATAAATAAATCCTCCACAACAAATAGGGAAACCCTACCTACGCACACACACTAAAATACAGGGAAATTCAATACGCTCGTAGCGTAAGAAAAATCAATATAAATATGATAATACAGGACACCCCCAACCCTCGTGGCGGGAGAAAAAAAAATTCTGTATGGCCAGAAAAGAGAAAATATCGCAAAATATTCTCCACAATCTTCCTGAAATTCAAAATTCCACCATACAAATCACAAGCTTCCTGAAATAAAATATTCCTCTACACTTGTGTTAAAAAAATTCTCCCGCACGGGTTAGCAATCTTCCTGTAAAATAAAAAAAATTCCTCCACACAAACTTGAAAATAAAATTTTAATCGATCAATATCTTCCTGAAAGAAAATTCCTCCACACAAATTTGAAAATAATATTTCAACCGATCGAATATCTTCCTGAAAGAAAATTTCCTCCACACAGATTCGAAAATAAAATTTCAATCGATCGAATATCTTCCTAAAATAAATTTCCTCCACACAGATTTGAAAATAAAATTCCACTCGATCGAAAATTTTCCTGAAAGAAAATTTCCTCCACACAGATTTGAAAATAAAATTTCAATCGATCGAAAATCTTCCTGAAAGAAAATTTCCTCCACACAGATTCGAAAATAAAATTTCAATCGATCGAATATCTTCCTAAAAGAAAATTTCCTCCACAAAATTCAATCATAATACATAATATTTAATAATATATAATAATAAGCAATAATAATTTATAACATAAACGATAAATCCCAAAAACATCATGTGTGTGTGTGCGCATAAAGAATAAGGGCCCGCCCAAAAATCAAAAATCCACAGAAAATCTCCAAACAAAAACTTGAAAAAGGAGAAAAAAAAAAATTTTCCCACCATGGGTATCCTCTATAAATATCAAGTCTTGCACCATAAATCCAATTACCAAACATAAAATCCCAAAATTGCCACCACAAAACCAGGAAAGGAAAAGGACTTTGAAATTCGCAACCGACGCTTAGCGTCCAATATGGCGTCACGACCACGTTTCAACCGCCAAGTCCGCCAAATGCCCGCCAAATTGATTTCAAGTCGTCTTTGCTAAAATTTCCACAAAATTTCCTCCACACAAAATTTCCTCCACACAAAATTTCCTGCTGAGAAAAAAAAAAAAAAAATTTCCACCACCTAAAGCCGCACGATGGGCGCCATTTGTAACGTGGAATTTTCCCGCCCGCACGGGAATTCCAGTTAGTGTACAATTATTTATATTTGCGCGGCTATCTTCCTTTCTCCAGCTCGTGATGTTCCTGCAGATGGTAGAAAACGGGAAAGTGGTGGCAATTAGGTTTACAAATTATTAACTCCAATATTTAAGAATAATAAAACACAAATATATTGTAATTCCTCTCTATACATTTATATGCGGCAAACAAAGTTGATAATGATTCGACTTATAAAAACATGGGCACGCGGCCAAATTACTAACTCCACAGCCGCTCGGAGAAAACCTGAAAAGGACCACGAAAATTTCCTCTACGGATGATTTTAATCAGAGAAACTCTAAGAAAAAAAGGAAACGCCATCCGCTGAAAAAACGCGCGAAAATATCCACTATGCCACACGACCCGAGTTCCACAACGTCCTGAATATTCCCTTATTAAATCAATTTCATTATCTATATTTTCAACTTCTCACCAATACAAATTTCCGCTACCCACAAATTTCCTCTAGCTTCCTCCAAACCTCCAAAAATCCTCCACAATTCCAAAATGAATGGATTGCCACGCCTGGTTACCTCCAAGATGGCTTCTGGATTACCAAGGGAAAGAACTATATCTGCTGAAATACGACTGAATCAATCAGGCACCAGGAACGGAATGGCCGAGGCCGACGCTCCGAACGAGGAAGGATGCCGCGTTTTCCCACCCGGCCTCCTTCTTCACGGAAACGCAAGCCCGGCCTCCAAAATTACATCATTGGTCCTATCTCCTAGAAAAATCCCCTATTGGTTTCCCGAAACTACCACCAATCTATTCCTTTATCAGTGAGTTTCCTCCAGCGCCCTCTTTTCCAAAGCCTAATTTATTCATTGGTTGGAAAACAATTATCGCCCTCTATATCCTTGACTAATCTTGTAATCTGCGCCCCCTTTACTGATAAAAATACATCAATCGATATCAATCCCCATCCAGTGGCTCCCCCTATAGATAACGAAACAGCCGCGCGAGATTCGAATTCCATCGATCTATATTGGAGCTTCACTGCATACAAGATCTCCGCCATATTCCTCTATGCTAGAAAAAGAAAGCCTCTATATCACTATATGATGTACTGTACAATTCCCCTGTACAGTACATTGCATCTATGTCGCCAATTCGTAGCCCGATAGCAGGCGCCCTCTTCGTCCCGCTCGATCACGGTCGATAACCGAGAGCGCTCGCTCTCGCCCCTCTATCATACGCCACATGCTCTCTCTCTCACTCTCGCCAACTTCTCTCTCCCGCGCGCGCCGATTCTCTCTCTCTCTCTCCCACGCGCACCGACTCTCTCTCTCTCTCCCACCTACAGACGCGCTCCCCTCTACACACCGCGGCGTGCATGTAACCGCGCGTATGCGGTCGCCGTCTCGCTTCCTGCCGTGCCCCCCTCCCGAGCGCCAACGTGCCGCGCAGGTGTGACTCGGGAGCTCACATCCTGCGCTCCGCACGCGGTCGGTTAGAGGCAACTCCTGCGAGCGCCACCGAGCGCTGGCTCCGCTCCAGGAGCTGTCATTTCACCGAGAGTGAGTCAGCTGGCAATAGAATATTATTCACGACGCAGCAATAATTATTGCTACGTCGCAAATTAATATAGTATAATAATAATTAAATTAACATAAGCTCTACAGTATTAAATAAACATTACAATAATATTAACATAAGCAATTAAATAATAATCTAACATATAACAACAATCATTAATAATAGATAAAATTAATTTAACCGAATAAATTTCAAATTCACAATCTCAAAAACTTTAATCATTTTTACGAATTTTAAGATTTTAGTACTCTAATTAAATAAAATACTTAGTAAATAAAAATCATATTAAAAATTCTAGTAATAAACACTAACTTAGTGCATTTAGTCAATTAATTTTTTTAGCAAATAAGTTAAATAATAGCATTATTTTTACAAATCAAATCAACAATTAATATTTAACCACCAATGCTAATTAACAATTATTAATAATTAATTAATAATGAATAATTATTATAAATAAAAATTTTTTTCTTTTCGGTTAAACTGATACTACTGTTCAACTTAAAATTTTTTTCAAAAGTTTTTCTTCACAATCTTCAAAACATTTTTCAAAAAATTTTTTTTTGCAAATAGAATTAAAATCCTACACATTCTGCATAATTATACACAATCGTTTAAATAAATTGCATATAATAAATATTGCAATAATATAGCAAATACAATTTTAATCACCATTAAATTGTTAACAATTTATTATTTTACCTCTTCGGTTCCAAGTAAACTTAATAAAATTTTTTTAATTTTTTTTATTAGCGTTTACTCATCATAAGCCCACAATTTAACAACATTACCTTCTGACAATCAGTCGAAAGACATATAGTCTAAGAGATGAGCTCGAAAAATACACGTATATGGGAAAAAAACTCGAGATACGGTTGATTCTTATTGGAAGGGAACCCTCGAGTGCAACTGAATACAAAATGGCAAGTATTAGACACGTGATTTTTCATTGAAAAGCGTGGCGGGCGATTGAACAAGTGAATTTTTTTGCAAAAAAATGTATAAGATATACGTATAATAATTGCGAGAAGTTATTGTATTTATTCTCACGATGCCCGGAATATTATTGTCAGACTAATTGCTACTGTTGAAATGATGTAAGACAAGCACAAAGTTACATAAAATTTATAAAAATTTATATTGTAGCGATAGACATACAAACTTATTCATTGTAATCTTTGTACATGACAAACGCTATATACAAAATATCAGACCAATAAATTATTATTAAAGCCATGAAAGCCGGCTGTAAAGTCGTGGTAAGCGAAGGTTAAAATATAGAGAAATTTTTAGTTATAAACGTAGTAACACAAAACACACTGTGCAGTTACACGAAGGATAGGCCACTGCCAAATTTTATTCAAATTCCTAGTCAAAAATATTGTTAATAACTTATAAATAACATTCAAGAACCGAAAAATGCGTTTTTTTCAGTTTTTTGTACATAACTTGAAAACCAATAAATTAATGTGAATGGCGTCAACAGACGAATTGTAGACAATTGAATTTTAAACAAATTGCGCTTTTGGATTACTCGATAGCATCAGTTAGTTGGGATAAAATTTGAAATAATAAGGAAACTTTACTTTTTTTAAAAGTCGTAATCGTGGCCTCAATTTTAACTTTTGACACTCGGGTCTTCGTTAACTAGTATTAATGTATGTATACTTACACATGTGCGTGAGACAGACCAAATCGGTCGATTAGTTTCGGAGTAATTTAAGTTTGAATAATTAAATTCAATATCTTGCAGACAATCTGGACGCGTTTGTAATGAGCCGATTTCGATTTTTCGGACAGACTTGAAAAGTAGAACTATAATTTAAGAAAACGTATATTATCATTTTTCACGAAAATGCTGTTAAAACGGTGAAAAACGCAAATATAATTTCAAAGAAATTCTAGTCAAGAAAGTGTAGGCGTTACTATCGGCTGCAGCTTCAACTTTTCTCCCGTGGTGAAAAAATAGCGGGCGTGACGGTCAGTTGAAGCTGTAGCCGATGGTAACGCCTACACTTTCTTGACTAGAATTTCTTTGAAATTATATTTGCGTTTTTCACCGTTTTAACAGCATTTTCGTGAAAAATGATAATATACGTTTTCTTAAATTATAGTTCTACTTTTCAAGTCTGTCCGAAAAATCGAAATCGGCTTTAAAAATTTAATTATTCAAACTTAAATTACTCCGAAACTAATCGACCGATTTGGTCTGTCTCACGCACATGTGTAAGTATACATACATTAATACTAGTTAACGAAGACCCGAGTCTCAAAAGTTAAAATTGAGGCCACGATTACGACTTTTAAAAAAAGTAAAGTTTCCTTATTATTTCAAATTTTATCCCAACTAACTGATGCTATCGAGTCATCCAAAAGCGCAATTTGTTTAAAATTCAATTGTCTACAATTCGTCTGTTGACGCCATTCAAATTAATTTATTGGTTTTCAAGTTATGTACAAAAAACTGAAAAAAACGCATTTTTCGGTTCTTGAATGTTATTTATAGTTATTTTCAGGCAAATTAGAAAACTTGTGTCGTTGCTCACACAAGCACATACCCGGTCATCATCTCAACAAACTCAAAATCTTTTACCAAATTATAAACAGAATTAGACAAATTCATTTAGAATTTAAATGAAAAATGCCAATTTTTTGTCATTTTTTCCGAAAAAACCCAGCTATTTTTTAGGTTGCCATACCTGGGGTTCGGTAAAAACTATGAAAATGGTGAAATTTTCATCCAAACCTTAAATTGAGTTATTGTTCAAAAGCTACAATGGCCGATTCAAAATGGCGGCTTCTATAATGTTGTATAATAAGAAACTTTGTAATTTTTTTACTAGCCAGGAATCAACTGCAGTAAAAACTTTTATATTAGAAAAAGTGCTTAGAATTTACCAAAAAATACGTATGAATTTTTGGAAAAGTTTTTGAGGGGTTTTTGAATTTCTCAAAAATTGGCAAAATTCAAAAATTCAAATTGGAGAATGGTGATAGATTTTAGAGAATTAAATAAAAAAACAATTAGAGATGCTTACCCACTGCCAAATATAACAGACATAATGGATCAGCTAGGAGGAGCAGTCTATTTTTCTATTTTTGCTCTTGCATCAGGGTTCCAACAAATACCCATGGCACCTGAAGATTATTATAAAACAGCATTTACCACAATAAATGGTCATTATGGATACAAAAGAATGCCAGAAGATTTAAAAAACGTTACGGCCACATTTCAGCGCTTAATGTAAAAAATCCTGCGCGGCCTGCAAAATATTGAAATGTTAGTATATTCAGATGACATCATCGTCTACAGCAAAGACCTCAAACAACATGAACAACGAATTCGAAATCTCATGGAAAGATTAAGACAAGCTAAACTTGTACTATAACCTGACAAAATTGGATTTTTCAGAAAAGAAGTTGCATTTTTGGGACACGTAATCAGTGCACGAGGCATTGAACCAAACCCAAAGAAAGTCGAAGCAATAGCAAAATTACCACGACCAAAATGCAGAACAAACATTCAAGAAGTTCTAGGAATGTTTGGATATTACCGAAAATAAATACCAAAATTTTCGGAAAAGGCAAAACCATTAACTGCCTTATTACAGAATAACAAAAAATTCGAATGGACACAAGAGTGTGAAGACACTTTCAACGAATTAAAACTATGTCTCATGAGTGAACCAATTTTGCAATTACCGAATTTTGACAAGGAATTCATATTAACAACGGATGCGTCAGATTACGCAATTGCCGCGGTTTTAAGTCAAGAAACAGACGGTTTTGAACACCCTGTCCATTCCTATCGAGACTACTCAGTAAAGCTGAATGAAATTACAGTACAACTGAGAAAGAATATCTAGCAGTATTGTACGCTCTACACCAATTTCGACCATATTTACTATGCAGAAAATTCACTCTAGTGTGTGATCACGAACCACTAAATTGGATGCACAGTAGAAAAGATCCAGGCCAAAGACTGATGAAATGGATGTTCCGTTTTACAGGTTACGAATACACCATCAAGTACAAACCTGGAAAACTGAACAAAAACGCGGACGCATTGTCTCGTAATCCAATAACACTCACAGAAGAAGAAATAAATAGAAACCTCTCAAAATTAAAAGTAATGATAACAGATTAACAAAGGCCAAGTACATCAAAAGAAAAAAATCCGACTTCAAGTCGAAGAGCACAAACCTTGGAAAATGCAGATGCACCCAAAGGTAGAGGAAGACCAGTCTGAGCCAAAACAAACAAAGAAGCTCCGCAACTGGATCACAGTGTAATTGCTCAAAGAACGAGAACAAAAGCACCTCAAGTTGAAATCAAAATAAAAGAATATATCAAACAAGGAGCATATCCAAAAACAACACGATTGAAATCAACAAGCAATAGCCAAGAAGCTTCGAAGTCAAAAGCACATAGCGATAATACCACCAATAGTGACACAGATACCAATTCATGGTAGTCTTCGACAGCAGTAAATGGTAGTTCCAGTGATAACCCACCGCTAGAAGATACAAGACGCAGCGCATTAAGAATAGACGAGTCAGAGATACATAGACAAGTGAGCAATGATAACGATGAATTATTATCCAACGAGAGCATAGACAAAACAATAAGTAATATAGAAATAGCAGTAACAGCTAAGAGCAATACAGACACAAACAAATCGTTTGATGATGAATCAATAGCTAATGCATCGAATGTCACAACATTGTCACGAAAAGAAGTTGAAGAAGCTAGCAGAAAATTCGAAGAATGCATAACAAGATTTGAAGAGTTGCACCCACCACAGATAGAAATCAACAAAGAATACGATATCGCTGTAATTCACTTTTCTGATGGAGAAGAACAAACAGAGAAAATGAGATTCTGCATGGATGAGATGAATGCACATTACGGCATCAAACGCATGGATGAAGTAATGGAAGGACTCCAAAAATTAATAGAAAAATCACAGAAAGATTTATTGAAGAGATACGAACAAGCAAGAGATTCTCAAACAAAAGAGTAACGCTGAAAACGACAGATATAAGTGTCATAGATGAAAATTTTGCCGACAAAACTTATGAAATAAGATATTCACAACCACCAGAGGTAACGATCCCATGGTTAGTGACAATGCCACAGCTATTAGAACCAATAAACAAAAGATACGGTTCAGTCCAAAAATCCATCAATTCGACAATTGACAAGGATTCAGGTACAAAAGGAAATTTGCTACCAGAAAGAGAGCAAATAGTAACTATAAGAGAATGTCCAACATACAAAAGAGACAACTTAGTACATTTCCTTTCACAAAACTGCGAATGCACGACTGCAATAGTCAGACTACTCACTGACATCAAACATTGCGACATTAGAATCAACCCTTTGACCCAAATACAATGGAACTATTTGGAGCAAGACAAATCTTGGCTATACTCCACAATTTCTGAAACCCCAATGGCCCTCATTTGCAAAGAATACCCCGAATACAGAATAACAATTAAAGAAGCAGGAATATTAAGAATATCACCTAAATGCATAGCTAAAACTGCAACCACAGTTCTAGCAGGTGAAAGCACAAAACAAACAAATTTCACGTACATATATTCACCAAATATAAGTCTGAAATTAACAGAAAATTACCCATTGTTATCACATAACTTTGAAACATGTTCAGATACCCACATATTTAAAATTAATAATAATGACCTCTCAATAAATCATAAGAAAGAAAGACCCCTAATTGAAATTTTGAATGAATTAAATCAAATAAGCGACCACAAACGCAAAGACTTCAAAAGTAATACTCTAGTTTACGGAGGAATAACCTCTCAATTAATAATTTTCATTATAATTACTTACATAATAATAAAAACAAAAATATTTAAAAAATTGACTCTGCACACAAAAAATACACAAACACAACAGAAAAGACACTACAGAACTACAAGATATAACAATAGGAGAAGGCGCAAAAGCCAAATACCAGACACGACGAGACGCACAAAAAGCACAGATGACGCTAGATTTTCCACTACAAGATGCGGAAATCAACTAAAGGAACGATTTTTGTTTTTAAAACTAACAACATAGCCACGAAGCAGCGAAAATCAATCACCATTTTCTGCGAAAATGACATACCAATATATGCCATACTAAGAGAATTCGAATACATTGCAACGCCAGTCACCATACACTACGAGCAACACAAATTCGAAGCAGGGACGAAAAAAATTACAATGATCTTCAACACAGAAAGAGATGCAACCAAAGCATATGAAAGAAGAGCAACGCTAATAAAACAAAATAGATTCAAACAAGCCACAAGCTCGCAAGCAGCAAAACGACGAAACATACCAATGGATGAAGAAATAGATGACACTCAAATAAAAAAATCATGCCTAGTGAAATCAGAAGTGCATGTTGTAAACAAACAACCTGCTCCCATAGACAACCATAGATTATTCTGTACATTACCCTGGGAATACTCAGACTCAGATAAAGATGAACTATTCTTCAGAGCATTTGCAAAATATGGACCACTAATGTATTACCAAACCATTAAAGACAAAAAAGGAAGACTAGGATATGGATATATACAATACTTCGAAGAACAAGATGCAGAAAGAGCAAAAAAAGATTGCGACGCCATCTACAACGCCGTATATTCAGTATCTAGAAAACCATCAAAATCGAATACTGAAAAATACACTAAAAAACATGAGAAATGCCAAAAACACATAGACATAGATATTTACCACTTGCACGATAAAACCTGCAACAAACAAACTCTATGGAAAGAAAAATTGCAAAAATCAAAAATACCAATTGTAATATAAGAAGAGGACATAGCATCTCCAAACGAGGACCAAACGCCAGATGTAGAATATGGCAAGGAAAAAGCAACAACGAACACCACTGAAGACATGTCGACCGAACAAGAAAATGCATTACTAGACGAGACGAATTACTTAAACATGGACTTATTGGACATTTAAACACACCCCATTTCAGAAAGTAAATAAAAAAATATTACTTATAAATGTGCGAACCCCATACACACCACTATCTGTAACTAACATACAAACGTACGCTCACTAATAATAAATTAAGCACACACACACATTTGTGTTGCAGAATAACTACAATGGACACCATTAGTTTGAATATTGATATTCCAATTCGTTACCAAGAAAAGGATTACCCAAGAAAACCCCTTGGAATATCAATAACTCATGGTTCTTACAAAATTGAAGACATCAATATTCATATTAAGAATGACATACCATCATTCATGAGACTTCACACCACGCCCATGCGCTACGTACCATGGCAGTATAAACAACCACTATACACCTTGGGAACAAAAAACAAGCTCACCAAGCAAAAACCAAAAGAGGAAGAAAGCAATACTTCAAGCAGTTCAGATGAAGAACCAGACAGTGACAACATCATGGCTACCATCCATGCAGCAAGAAAAGTTTACTTCTCCATAAATGATGAAGAAACAAGAGATGAACTACTCGATTACCTACAAATGACGACATGCATGGTTTACCACCATCTGTCATGGGAAGGAGACATAAAAGTCCCAGATAAATATATAATAGAAACCATTTTTCACGACAAAGAAAACATCGACAAAATAATTAAAAAAGCAAAAAATTCAAATATGCTACACCACAATGGCAAAGACAAGACGAAAAACGCAGACAAAAGATCAATAAAACGCCCGAAAATGACCAAGAAGAAGAATCAGACAACGAAAGTTGAGGAAATGAAGATATGAAAAACAATTGGAAAAAATTAAACGACACACCCGTCGATGACGAAAAGGAAGATTGGGATAAAGAATTAGAGGAAAAAGAAGCCAAGAAAAACCAGAAGAACCAAAAAAAAATTGACTGTCGAACATGCAGCTGACATCTTAAAAAAAGAATACGACAATGAATAATGACAATACGTTCACCAACGTATCACATACACACACATCACAAACATTACACACAACACATACACAAAACACTGTTTTAAGAAATAACGATGCAAACCAATAGCTTAACTAACCGCTATGCATGAAGCGAAAAATATCGTTTATAATTAAGGAAATATACATGACCCCATTTAACACCACCATATTTCCTTTTATTCTGTTACAGATGGACAGAGGCGGAGTAAAGGTATTGCACATTCAAATCGAGACAAGAAATGCACGGAAAATCAGGGTTACCTACGAACCACAAACGGCGGTAACCCCAGTACTTACGTATATTAAAACGTTTGGAGAATTGGAGGAAGTCAACGACGTCACATTACACGTCGTGCAAAATCAAAACGTCACAAAAATAGACGTAACATATGCAAAGAACATATGAGTGAAACTAATAGTGTTGGATAATGCAGAAGCAACCACACATTGGAACGTAATTATGTTCCCGCAAGACAGCGCGGAAACCCAGGATGATCCAGAAACAACTGCGCAAGGACAAGAAGATGCGTCCAATGATCAGCAAGAAGATACGTCCAATAATCAGCAAGAAAATGCACAAGCAGCTGCAGCACAAAGGAATGCAGACGACTCCAGCAGTGAGGAAGGAGCTGCTGCAGTAATTTCTCCAATAAACCTGCAAGTAGAGTATCAGGACCTGCACATTAAACAATTCGACAACCCTGATGCACATACTATAAAAATCTTGCACAATGGATCTCTGACGAGAGCAGCACAATTACTGCAAGAAATACAAGTAAATGCACACATTCAGAATTACACAAGCAAGTATTCCTCGCTAAAAATAACGAAGGCCACCTATGAAGAGGAACTAGCAGAAACTGATGTATGCAGAATCGAACAATTGGCACTTTGCACGAGAACCATCGTGGAAAACGTCATGCAGGAAGAAGGTGTAAACAGCGAAACAGACTTCAAAAAAATAAAAATCCAGTACACAGAAGAGGCACACGAGGATGTACGTAATCATTTTGCAACATATGGCACAGTACTAAAATTTGATATTGTGCAGTTGAAGAACAGCACGGATGAACCACTACAGGAATGGAAGGCATTCATCCACTATGAAAATGAAAGATCTGCAAAAGCCGCACTTGAATTATGCCCAGAGACATACCAGCCGTAATATACAAAGACAACGACTATGCATAACAATCGCCCAACAAATAAATTAACACTATGCATCAAAGTGCCCAAAGACATGCTGTGCAAAGAAGCTAGAACACCTTTTGCACAATTGGGAGAAATCACTTCCACCCACTACACTCTTATCCCACTTGAGAAGTGTGGCTCAAAAACCCATACATACATGGGATTTATAAATTTCTGCACAGAGGATGACGCGGAAAATGCAAGATTAAACTGCGACAAAAAATTTCTGGCTGTATACCAAACTAGGCAGAACAGAAGAGTTCATGCACTATGTGGCAACTCAATTGCAGTCACCAATTGGAGACTGCACCTTGAAGAATGCAGACTACAACTGCGCTAAAAGAGGAATGCATTTACTATATTTTCATGTTAATACATACTTATAATTTTTCTATTTTTGCATATACTTTTTCTTCGTATTTCAAATATACATGTATAATAAACTTAATCATAATAACCACTTATTGCATTGACCCAAGCGTCCCCTAATTTTAAGTACTAATAATAATTTTAAAGTAGTATTTAAGTCTATAACTAACAAGAAGGGCATAAAAAACAATTAAAAGGCAAATATACACCCCCACACCATGGAATTTTTTAATTAACCCACCCTTAACCACCCTGCATTCGACACGTTCGTTTACCGAGACGACCAATCTTCTAAGGGGGGGGAAGATGTTATGTGCCGATGCCGAACGACCAAATCGGCAACGTCGCATAACGCGTAGAAAATTAGAGAAGTGCACAAAGTATGCGCCTAACTGTTGCCAAGTCGAACAAAGACGAGCGATAGTGGTACTTCTCCTCCAGCCCTCAAAACGCTGACCAAGCGCTTCGCCCTCCCATGCGCCGCCGGACTTCACCCAAAGTTCATAAGTGCAAGAGAGAGAGAGCGAAGTAGCTAATGAAGCGAGGAGAGGGATGGGGGAGAGGTGAGAACAATTAGTGGGAGAGAAAGTGACGCGCTCTCTCCCATGTATAATTGCGCGCCCTCCGGCAGAGCATCTTGAGCCATCGAGTCGAGTGCACGTCCTTTGAGTTTCTTTTCGTTTTTCGTTAAATTTGTCACAGACGCCCGCGTGACTTCCTAGTTCTTGACAATCGTAGTTTTGAATAAAGACGTAGTGTTGCATTTAATAATTATTAGCATTATTCTCTTCGCATGCCTATTTGCTATTATCCCTGGACGACGCTACAATATTTTGGAATTATCTCTATTTTGATATTTTCTGGAATCATTTCTGCATTGACATTAAATATTTGCCGTCTAGCCCAGCTGCCAAAGGTCAACTGATTCAGAGGTAATAATTCAAGTAAATTTAAATATACACATATTGTTCTTCATTACACGATTTAATTACCATATCATTGCGAACATTGAATGCATAGCTTTTCTTTTCCTGATCGCGCTGAATTGTGAAGTGCGGTTAGACGCATCAAGTGTTTATCGTGTTGCGCGCTCCCCGATCTTAGTGTTAGCGTTGAGGTTCGACGTGAAAACGTAACACTCTCTCTTTTTCTTCCTTAATAATAATAAGGATAATCAAGAGAAAAAAACACAAATTTTTAATTCTTATACAAATTAGTATATATTCTTCAAAGAAAAAGTTTGATTAAATACAAAAGAAAGGTTGTAGGGTTGAAGATACCGGGAAATAAGGTTAGCTTCAACTTCCGCGATGGGCATTCCCATACACGGGACTATCTGCCAGAGCTGAAAAGAAAGAAAAAATATTTTATTAGTTATAAAATTTCAAAAGAAAAAAAATATACGAAAAATAATAATTACACAAAAAAATAAGGTGAAATACTAACCCCTTCGTTCTCCCACCACATGAGCGAGGAATTCTCCTCCAAAGGAAGCCCACATCAGCCGCAAGGAGAATCTCCTCTGTCAGCGTGACAGAGAACAAAACACTCTTCGACATCCGTGGAATCATACAAAGCCTTGTTCCTAACCGCGTACTCGAAGAAAATTTTTTTCTGATGAGTGTAAAAATATAAAAAAATATATATATGTACAAGAAACAAATTTTTTTTTCCCAACTTACAAATGAACATCCTGGACTTAATACGTCCACCTTGATGCGAGAGGTACAAGTAGTGGGGCCGTGACATATCCTGCAAGTGCTCGCACGGAATCGGGACCTCACATGACACCCCTCCCAGATCTGATGCATGCCCACGTATCCCCAGAAAGTAGAAGAATATTCATAAACAACGCGGTCACTAGGAAACTGTAAAACGATAAATATAAAAAAAACTAATAGTCATTACTTACCGACTCCGGTGCGATAAAATTCAAAAAGAAATTAAAAGCGAATCCAAACATCCCGATTGATTTTTGATGGACAGAACAGTACTGACCGAGACAGAGACTTTTTCTAGACTGAGGAAAAAAGTACAAGTACAAGGAAAATGATAGAAAAACTTACTTAAGGGGCATTACAATGCGTCGCGATGGGACGGGCGACGAATTTTTAGGCCGAGTGGGAACCGTTGCTTTGGTCGAGTGAAAGGCTGGAGATATGAAGGAGGAGAAAGATACTTATAACTAACAAAGATTACATTTCTCTAACACTAATATTAAGGAAATATATGTACTTACCATGAATTTATATATAAACTTTGTTTATTGCAGAACAAGTAATATGTATATACATATATCTATATCCACAATACACATGTTCACTACGAAAAGTTCAATTTGTACAATATATTCTTGTAAAAATAAAGAAAATTAATTAAACTTGTTAAAAACAATATAATTGTCAACATTTTGTCATCGGGAATAAATAATAAACGGACAAAATTAAGTTATTTTAGACAAAACCATTTGCGAATAAATAGAGAATAAATATTTGCAAACTTACTAACAAATGAAAATGTTTATATAAAAAAAAATGTACCTTCCGAATGATTGTAAATAAGCAACGGGGAAGTGGTGGTATACCACTCTTTGCTTAGACAAAAACACAACTACACCCTACACAGGTACACATATACAAACAAGCACACTTCGTGTATTCGACTCGAGTTGTACTCTCGTCTTTTTATAAGGGCGGAAGTGTAATGAAATAAATAGATTTCATCACCAATTGACGCAAAAACACGTAAACAGATACCCAATAACAGAAAACTCACGACTACTGCGTACTGACCGAAAAACTCGAAAAGACCTCAAGCCTACGAATTGCTCTTAATGCAATGCGCAACATGAATAAGTAGTGTACACGTACGGAAGGCCAAGGCCTTAGGAAAATCGAAGGCGTAAGATCGATGAAAACACACGCAGATTTCGTCACCCATAAAGAAGAGCCGAGAAGACCTTCCACAATCACGTAATTAGGCGTGGTAGCGGAAAGTGCGGGGATTTTTCCCGAAAATCACCTACCTGCTTAAATAGAGAAGATGAGCGGCGGCGCGGGCACTAAATTAACAGATCGAGAACTGATCGGTGTGTCTGATAAATAGACAAGTTCGCAAGTACGTAAGTTAGTAATTTTCTAACCATTTGAAATAAAATAGAAAAGACCAAAATTCAGCAATAGTATATATAGTCTAAATCAGTTGGCGCGTAAACAGTCAGTACATGGATACGAGAGAGAAAGATCGACTCTCAAATCTACGAGTATAAGAGAGAGAGAAAGAGAGAAACACAAAGGACGGGACGGCCGCATATTTGTACCAGCGCTAGACAAGGCGGCGCCAATATCTTTCTCTCTCGGCAGACAAGACACGCACAGCGTGAGACGACGACGCACAGCGCTGTAGCTAGAACTATTTCAACATGGCGGATATGGCCATAACCGACGTACCAACCTCGAAAAAGAAATACCTACGAGCGGTCTACTACTTACGCACGCTGCCGTGTCGGTGTGAGTGTCTGCTACTGTCAAATTTGCTAGCTTAACTTGCAATTTGTAGTATGACATGCTGCAGTAGGTTACAAAATTGCTTTTCTTTGACAATTAAAATACCCTATCAGCATAATAATTTTAAATTGTTTTTAATAAATTTTGTATTGCATTGCAAATAGTGCATAACCCCAAAAGTTATAATTTGATGAAAAATTGTTTTATCACAGTCAAACTGCTTTTGCCTTTAACAATACAGAAAGCTCAATGTTTATACAAAGAATCAGCTTTCTAGCTATTGTAGAAAAATTTTGCAGTAATCTATATGATTTTTTTTAGGTGACCGAGTAACTCAGCTTCACAGAAACTATTATATACTAACATGAAATCAGTAAATTCAAATTTCTGATTGGTATGGATAAATATGGACTCTGTAACAATCATAAATTTAAATTTACAGATTTTATGTGGGACAATGTGAAATTAAGTGATTGAATACTATTCCATTGTATCTGAATAAATAGTTTGGGTAGCGTTTACAATGCCGAAAGGCCAAAAAACCGAAAACCATAATACCGAAAATCATTTTACCGAAAGTTCAAAATACCGAAAGTCAATTTACCGAAGAATCAAAATACTGAAAGTCAAAATGCCGAAAGTTTAAAATACCGAAAGTTCAAAATTCTGAAATTTAAAATACCGAAAGCTCAAAATACCGAAAATTAAAAAAACGATTCCTGACGTCGGGAAATGACATTATATGCATAAATAATAGCTTGATTGAGCCTTATGTTATTTAGTAAGCCATGTGTTATTTATCAGGGTCCCCAATAGAATATGCTGCATACAAGTCCTCGTGATCAATTGACATGTAGTAAAACTGCACATATGTGATATTATGTATGCATGGTAAAGCACAAGTATGCTCGAATCACACGAAGCAACATGTCTAGATGAAGAGAGTTGTTGATTTTTAGCAGCATTTCGGCAGAGCTCGTGCACGAGGAACTTTTTTTTCATTCAAACTAGTCTAAATCTCTTCTAGGCCTGCCTACATACAGATCTCCAGTGTGAGAATATGCAGTGCAGAGCCTGTATTCTAAAATCAATTTTACTCGAGTAGAGCGATAGAGTCATTTTATTCTATGTACTATACTTTCGAGTGATAGAGTCGCATACCATCTAATCAAAAAATGTTTCAGACAAAAGTTGTTGGGCATTGAGGGGATGACCCTTCTGTGACCTCGAATATGCCCTTGAACTTCATTTTCAAGGTCATTTAAAGGTCAACTTTTGTTTTTTGAATAAAACCCACTATTTTTTACCTCGGATTTGTAAAGAGCCAGGAATTTTACGTCCAGATGAGCTTTTGCGTTAGGGGTCAAAGTAAACTCTACAAGTCATTTTAAGGTCAAATTTCTGTTTGGGACATTAAGCTGGTAAATCCGTATTTATAACCATGTCTCAGACAGAAGGTATTGGGTATTCAAGTGCTGACCCTTCCATGACGTTGAACATGTTCTGTGTTTTCAACTTCAGATTCTGAAAGAACGCGAAGTTTCACGCCCAGATAAGCTTTTGCTATAGGAGACGATGTGAACTTTTTCTGAGATTGACCATAACCCCGAATGTTAAAATTTTACAGATCGACTTTAAATGAATCAGCAGTCTTGTGTTTATGTAAAAAATCATAGTAGATTATTTTATATTGAAATTACAAAATGACACCAAAGTAATATTTTTTATTTATTTATCGACTTTTGAATACGTGAACTTTTTACTCAAACTCTGACCCCACAGCGTTTTTTTTTTATTCGTCTAGGGTCGCTTTATACTTAAGGTGCTTACACCTTTTGTTGTTGTATATCTCCAATATTGTATTCATTTAGTGCTTAATTCACTAGATTTTATGTATTTTTTTGCACATTTGTAATTGAGCATAAATTAATCTGATAAAATTCTTATCACTACAATGGTATATTATACGCCTAATGAAGTTGTCGATATTCTTATAACTTTCGGTGAATGTGGTAGGAATTACAGACTTACTTCCCGAACTTATGCGTAGCGGTTTCCAAATCGATACCATCCTAGTGCTCAACAAGTGATAAACATCGAAAGAAGATCTCGCAATAATCTACTGCATCGCCAAAGACAGAGGAATAGGCTTCAGAATAATAACGACCCTAGGTTGCTTGCAGTTCTGGCTATGGTTCACCAAAATCACCGTATTAGTACCCGTCAAATACAACGGCAATTGGGAGTCCCTCGAAACACAGCTCACAGATTGTTACGATCAGTCATTTACCATCCGTATCACATTACTTTGGTACAGGAATTAAGTGAGGCTGATTATGAACTCAGAGTAAATTTTTGTAGATGGCCTCTTAAGATGTTGGATCAAAATCCGGTTTTTTTTGCAATGTTTGTTTCAGTGATGAAGCGATATTCATAAGCAATGGTAGTCTGAATAGGCATAATTGCCATTATTGGTAACCAGAAAATCCACATTGGTATCGTGAGGTGCTTAATCAACATCGTTAGAGTTTACATGCATGGATCGGTATTTGCAATGGCCAAATAATTGGACCACATTTTTTTGAACGTACCATTAATGGTCAAATGTATGTAGAATTTTTGGAAAATATTTGTCAGGATACCTAGAGAATATTCCTCTTGCAATAAGACTAATCTTACGGTATCAACAAGATGGTGCTCCGGCTCATTATGCTCGTATTGTACGGACATTTTTGAATCAACAATTTTCAAATCGATGGATAAGATGAGGTGGACCAGTTTTGTGGCCCCCTAGATCACCAGATCTGAACCCGCTAGATTTTTTTTGTGGGGATACGTAAAAGATGTTGTGTATAGGGAAGCTCCAACGACAAGACTGAATATGATGGATAGAATAAGAGCTTATGGAGCGATAAACCTCCAAATGCTTAGAAATGCACAACATAATTTTTGCCGTCGATTACTGCTGTGCTTAGAAAATAATGGTGTACACTTTGAACCTCTACTTCATGCGGAGAGAGCCGATAACAATGTGATATTGCCATAAGTGACTGGGTCATGATCTTGCCTTCACTGGCTGGGTTACTATACGATCTTAATTGGCATCCTCTTTGAAGAGCAACACAACCACAAATCTGCCCTTTTTAGGGCCAAAGACATGGAGCCGGGAGACCTCCTACGTCCTCGTCGTCGGCTCCGGGGGTGCTTACAAGTTTCATGAAAATATGCACTTGTATGCATAGCGGAAAGGGGGTCTCCTTATCAATAAGTGTTTGACTCGTGTTGACTTGTACCTAGGGGCAAGGTTTACATTTCTTCAGTAGATGTATTACATTGTCCTTTAGTTGTCCACAATAAAAGTACATATTATATCATTGAACATGGTCACTGATGTAGTTTTTGTAAGCTTTATGCCTCAAACAAAAATGAAACCTTGAAATTAATTGTATAGTTTACTTTGACCCCTAACGCAAAAGCTCATCTAGACGTAAAATTTCGCGATCTTTTCGAATCCAAGGTCAAAAATAGTGAGTTATATTCAAAAAACAAAAGTTGACCTTGAAATGACCTTGAAAACGAAGTTCAAGGGCATATTCAAGGTCATAGAAGGGTCAGTCCCTCAATGCCCAACAACCTTTGTCTGAAACATTTTTTGATTAGATGGTATGCGACTCTATCACTCGAAATTATAGTACATAGAATAAAATGACTCTATCGCTCTACTCGAGGAAAATTGATTTTAGAATACAGGCTCTGCACTGCATATTCTCACACTAGAAATCTGTATGCAGGCAGGCCTCAAAAAAATATAAAAGAGAGAAATATAAATTTCTCTCTGTTGGCGTTTCGTCCCAGCTGTCAGAGTGGACTCCTCAGTAAGGCTCTGATAGCTTCCTTAGACGCCCGCCACTTCGAAGAGAAGTGGCATTTATGTGGTCTCGGCCTGCGTTTTTCTCTTGCAAGAGAGAACTCTAGCATAGAGAAAAAGGCAGGTCGCCACCTAGCGGACACTTATCAGAACCAGTGTCAAAGTTTAGATGGTATGCGACTCTATCACTCGATTAATTTTTTGATTAGATTGCAATTTGTCATGTATTCAGCTGTCTAAGTTAAAATGGGACACCCTGTATGTGTGTATGTGTATATATATATATATATATATATATATATATATATATTTCAGTAGTCGTATAACCAATGTAAACATTGAAATTGAAAATTTTCATGGTTTGCTCGCTTGGATTCAGATCAAAATAATCATGAAGATAGCTTTTTTTAATACAAAAGAATCGACACTACTACCAAAATGGGACTCTTCCCTTTTTCTAACCTCAAAAAACCATTTGGGTCATTGAAACTTTTAAAACATGTAAAAGAATTGTAAAAAAATTTTAAGAATAAAAGTATTCTTGACATTTTTCACAATTTTGCTTCATTTCCGAGCAAAAATTAAATAAAATGCCAATATTTAAATTTCATGCTAAAATATGGTTAAATTGTAAAAACAATTTTAAGAATAAAAGTATTCTTTTTACAATTTAACTGAATTTTTTCGATACCAAGTTATTTTTAAAAATTTCAAAGACGTAATTGATTTTTTGAGGTTAGAGAAAAGTCAAGTATAATTGCGAAATTAGCACGTAAATCCAAGGGAGCGAACAAACCTTGATTTTCAAGATTTAAATTGCGTATATGACTGCTGAAACTTATACAGATCATTTTGATAGATAGTTTGAATAAAAAAATTTTAGACAATTGATCTCACAGAATTTATTTAAATTCATTAATTATACAATTAAAGGATGAAATCTTAAGCCTAAATGCTTTAACCATACTACCCCTCGGATCAGGGTCAGCCTTTTAAAAACACTGATGTCAAGAGCAAAATTTAATGAATATAAATGTTCAATCGTCATTTGAATGATTAATATAATATCTAAATATTTCAAGAATTTCCCTCCGCAGACTTAATTTAAATTAATTAATTATACAGTATTTAGGGAGAAAACGAATACCTAAATACATTAACCCTACTCCCCTGCGATCCTGTGGACAGTCGTTGGAAAACACAGTAATTAAACCCACATGCACTAAAATCTAAGCTCTAAAACCCTAAGCTCCTAAACCTTAAGCTCCAAACCCCATGGGCTTAAGCCGTAACCTCTTCAATCATAAGTTCAGACACTTTAAGCTTTCAAATCCTAAGCCCTTAAACCTTAACTTCTTAAATCCTAAGCTCTTAAACGTAAGCTCTCAAACCCTAAGTTCCTAAACTCAGCTACCCCCACACAGCGAACCATTAATCCTCCATATCCGGAACTCTCAGCTTTTAAGCGCTAAGCTCGTACATCTACCTTCCTCCAGGCAGCGAGTATAAATAGCTATGCCCTATAACGCTATAAACTCCGTACCCTAAGCTATTAAATCCTAACTTTCTAAACTTAAGCTCTTAAACCCTATGCTCTTAAGCCATAACCTCATAAACCATAAGTTCCGACACTTTAAGCTTTCAAATCCTAAACTCTTAAGCCTCAATCTCTTAAACCCTAAGCTCTCAGATCCTAAGTTCCTAAACCTACCTACCCCGCAGACGGCGAAAAATCAAATCTTCATACCCTAAACCCTAAGCTCTTAAACCCTAAGCTCGTGCATCTACTTTCCTCCAGGCAGCGAATACAAATAACTAGACCCTGTAACTGTATAATCTCCGTAACCCAAGTTTATAACTCCTAAGCTTCTAAACCCATAAATCATGACAAGGCGAGCTTAAAAAATTTGATCTCTAGGTACTAAAACCTAAGCTCTTAAACCCATAGCTCCTAAATCCACAAACTTCCAAATAGCAAGTTTAAATAGTTAAACCTCTATGCACTAAAACCTAGCTCTTAAGACCTAAGCTCCTAAACTCTAAGCTGGCAAATCCTAAGCTCTATATAGCTTAAGCTCTTTAATCCTAAGCTTTTATATCCTAAGCTTCTAACTCACGTATCCTCACACAGCGAGTTTAAAAAATTAATATTCTATGCACTAAGTCCTAAGTTCTTAAGCTCTAAACTCCTAAAATCTCAGCTCTTAAACCCTAGGCTCTTAAACCTCAAGCTGTGAAAGCTAAACTCCAAAACCCACCTACACCATACCCTAACACCAATCTCTTAATCCCTAAGCACCTAAACCCGCAAACTCTTAAGTCCTAAGCTTCTTAGCCTTAATCTCTTAAATCCTAAGCTCTCAAACCCTAAGTTCATTCATGTCTGAAGGAAGGTAGATTTGGGAGCTTATAATTTACGAGTTAGGATTTAAAAGTTTAGGGTTGGATTTAAGAGCTTAGCATTTTGCGTATAGGAATTTAAATATATGAACTTGCTGTCTGGGGTATATTGATTAAGGAGCTTAGGCTTTAGAATCTTAGGGCTTAGAGTATAGATATTTAATTACTTGCACTCGCTGCCTGACGATAGGTGCATTTAAGTGCTTAAGGTTTAGATGCTTAGGCTTAGTGCATATAGAGGTCAAATTTTTTGAGGGCGTTGCGTGGGGGTATGCGGGTTTAGATGCTTAGCATTTAAGAGCTTAGGATTTAATAGCTTAGGGTATCGAAATTGAATTATTTATAATCGATGTCGCGGAGTATGTGTAACCAGGATTCGGGCGTTTTAAGATCAACTCAGCGTTCTCATATGTGTCGTCACGTATACACTTTTGTAATCCTTCTTTCGGTGGCGAGTGTTGATTGGCCGCGGGTATCCCCACAATTTAATTATTCTGTTACTGCCTTGATCGGGAGACGAGTCTTTATAAATCCTCGACTCTATCCTTTATAAATCCTCGACTATAAAGAAAAATATTGCTTACGACTTTTATTATTACATGTTGAAGGAGCTCAATCGTTTGATGATTTGAAAACATTTGAAGAAAAACCTACTTAATCTATTATGAAGCAGCTCTAGCTAGAAATTTAATAACTACTAATGAAGAACGGGATAAGTATTTGCAAGAAGCAATTGAAATTCAGTTTCCTAAAACATTGTGCAATTTATTTACTTACATTCATGTTTTGTATGATAAATTTAAAGAATACTTTTTGAGCCAAAAATATTCAAAACAAGAAGGTGAAATAATAGTCTTAGAAACGATTGGTTCTGTTATTAACAAATGGTAGCTTATTAAATGACTTCAATTTGCCAAACATTAATGGAGAATATTGGAAATGGTTGATTATTATTGAATAATAAAACAGCAGTAGTCTCACTCAAACTCAATACTCATTTATTGAACTTGTATAAGAAAGAATCATGTTTGAGTAGTGAGTCTGCTCTAATGAGAAATTCATGCGAGACTAAGAGGTACAGTACAGAAAACAAGAACTGAGAGGTTCGACAATGGACTTTGGACCATTGGTCCTTGATGTCATAAATAGCCATAAATGCATTTTCCGCTCTTGTTTCCTATGCTCAAATTTTACAGTACAATTCTAGACGTAACTATGCAATTCGAGTCATTTTTGTATAGCATGTCACAGTATAGACTTATATACAGTGACTATAAATATAGCAATATTCCAACAAACAATATACTTATCATAATTTGTAACATGGAATTTACCCGCCCGCACGCGGATTCCAGTTAGTGTACAAGTAATTTAGATATGCGCGATAGACTCCTTCTCCCGGCTCGTAAAGTCCTGAAAAGATGGAAAAGTGGGAAGGTGGTAGCAACTGGGAAAACAGAAATTAAGGGGATCCGATAGCCACTAATGACCCGTCACTAACGGTACGATAAAGAAGTGCTGAGATCGAATAAATATAAGTAATTACGCAAATTCAAGAGATACTTGCCCTTCGTCTCGGTATTACCTATCGGCATACACGGTTTGGAATCAAAATGTTCAGGTATTGGGGAGAAAAATGCAAACGAAAATCAGTTACGTCAGGTTACGGCTACTGATTTTCAAGATTAAACCATTCAAAACGTATATTATCGAATCCTTTTACAAAAATGATTTATCAATCAAAATTTACTGAGTTTAAATAATTTTCATGAGCCAATGGCCATATTACTCTCTCTAATGGACACCTGGCTCGTGCTCAATAAAAGAGCCGCGAAGAAACCTGTACGTTGAATCTAAAACTGGGAAACAACCAGCACAAAGGGAATTCCGCCAATCTCCTGAAAACCGCAAATAACCAACAATATTTAGGATAAACTCTCACCAAATATGTTTCGCTATAACTTCCGCTAAAAGAATCCTCCATAATTCTCTATAAAATACCTCCAAAGGACAGAAATGACCAACTGCTGCTGCTAGAGCGGCCGGGCACGGAATTGTCGAGGCCGACGCCCCTCTCGAGAAAGGATGTCGTGTTTTCCCACCCGGCTTCCTTATTCACGGAAGCATTATCTCGACCGCCGAATTTCTCAATTGGTCCTTTGTCTGAAAGAAATCCTCTATTGGCCTTCTGGAAAACCACCACTAATTTATCCTTCTATCGGTGATTATCTCGAGCGCCCTTTTTTCTAATGCTAACTTTGTCATTGGCTTAAAGTTAAATTACTGCCCCTTATATTCTCTAATCGCTATATTAATTCACGCCCTCTTAATCAATATCGATCTATCACGCCAAATCAATGTCCATCCAGCGGCTCCACCTAAGGATAATCGATAAAACGCACGATATTCAAAATTCTCTATTTCTATATATAGATAATTGTAGATGACCCTTTAATGCCAACTAGTATCCTCTAGTTGGCATCCGCCATGCCTCTATAGCTATAAGGAAAGAAACCGCTATATCAGTACTGTACAGTTCGCCTGTACAGTACTCTCCAGAGTTTCACTCTCTCTCCCTCGCACTCACGCGCTCCTTCCCTCTCTCTCTCACTCTCGTATGCTCGATGCTCTCTTTCTCCCTCTCATTTACACATTGATTCTCTCTTTCTCTCTCTCTCTCTTTCACACATTCACAAATTTCACATGTGTGTGACCGTACGCTCTGCGCTCTCTACTTCCTGCTGCTCTCTAGAACGCCGGCAGATTGCGCAGGCGTGATTAGCTACGTCACATCCCGCGCTCTGCACGCGGTCGAGCAGAGACAGTTTACGCGAGCTCCATCGGCACTGGCTCCACTACAGGAGCTGTTAGCTCGCCTGCGGAGCTCTTCAACTGTACAACGATTTCGACGACGCAGCAATATTTATTGCTACGTCGCAAATTATAAATTCAAAGAATTTCTCATCGGGCGATGTAACAGCAAAAGATTTGTTTAATTTGAAATCTTTAACATGTAAATAACGTTTTATTTTTGATGCCATTATAAAAAGTATTAATACCAATGACTTTTGACCAATACTAATAAATGTTTTTTTATTGATGGAACTGGAGGCAGCAAAAAAAGTTATTTACTAAACTCAATAATCAGTTATTACAAGAAACACAATATTAATGTACTGCCCGTAGCATGGACTGGTATAGCTACAAATTTATTATTAAATGGAAAAACTTCACATGTAATATTTGAATTATTAATAATTATTGTTGATAATATAACAATGTAACACCTAACTCAGATTACGGGAAAATACTGCAAAATATTCAAGTTATTATATGGCATGAAATAACAATAACATCATAATATGCATTTAGACTAGCTGTAGACAATTGTGATAGATGCTTCTATTGCTCGAATGTTGTTTAAAGTGTAAGGATAAAAATTATGCATCCCTTCGAGCAAACGTATTTATTGTGAGCCAACGTTTCGAGCTAACTAGAGCTCCTCATCAGGGTCAAAACGCTAAAAATAAATGACACCGGACAAACTACACAAAAATCGACCTGGACGGTACACGGAATAACTCTACACAAATAAATTCTACACAGAAAAACTGCACACAGATAATAACTACACGGAAGGACTCTACACCAAATTTACTACATCGCTAAACTCTACACAAGTTATTTTATCGCACTGAAAAACTCTACACAAATATTTTGTATCGAGTTTATGGGTGTAGTGAATTTGGTGTAGAATCCTTCCGTGTAGTTATTATCTGTGTGCAGTTTCTCTGTGTAGAATTTATTTCTGTAGGGTTATTCCGTGTACCGTGCAGGCCGATTTTTGTGTACAGTTTGTCCCGTGTCAAATAAATATGAAGTTAACGAAATTTACGATAATTATACACTAAAAATTAAACTGCTAAATCGAAAAATAACAATTATGAATTAATTAAATAATTAAAAACAATACAATTAAAATTAATGAACAAACCATACTATTTTGCCAAAACCGACAACAATAAACAGTGCCGATGTCGCCAGATGGTAATGCGACACCGGCAGAGGACAACGATCGACTGAACAGTTTTTCGGATCGCACAATTCCATACGAATCAAAATCGGCGCACACTCTCAAAAATTCGTACAATTACAAATACGACGCGATGGAACCCGGGCATTCTTTCGACTTTGATAACTTTAAGATTGTTGATAAAGAGGCGTCTACCTTCCGCAGACGTTTTTCGGAAATGCAGTATATTCAATTTTTTGATGCCACGCTTAATAGAGCGGAGGATACGCACCACCTTAAAACTAGCTATAAGAATGTTATATCAAACTTAAAGTCAAGCCCTCGTAGTAGAAAATGATTATATATATTTTTTTATATTGGTTTGACTGAGAGTACGGAGGCCGGGTGATGATCGGGCAGTGTACGGTTAGCAGCATGTAAGAAGGGACGGTACACCGCTTCGTGCTCTCTTCTATAGCCAACATGTGTGTCATGATCTTTGGCTGGCGGGACGGAGCGGCACATCCAAGGAGGGGGCTGAGAGTCCGGGTTGCTGGGCGACGATCCGGCCATACTGTATTGTAGACCAATGCGATTATGGAAGAAGCATTTGAACTTGCTTCGCGGGCTCTTAGCTGTGCCACATGATGTGAGTTTAGTGCCACTTTCTTGAATGTGTGCGGGCCGTGTACGTTCGGTCCTTGCGTCGGGGCTTTGACTCCTAGAGTACAAAGTTAGATTGTAATTGTACGAATTTTTGAGTGTGCACCGATTTTGATTCGTATGGAATTGTGCGATCTGAAAAACTGTTCAGTCGATCGTTGTCCTCCGCCGGTGTCGCACTACCATCTGGCGACACCGGCATTGTTTATTGCTGTCGGTTTTGGCAAAAAAGTATGGTTTGTTCATTAATTTTAATTGTATTGTTTTTAATTATTTAATTGATTCATAATTGTTATTTTTTGATTTAGCTGGATTTCCTGCCTTCCGGCTGTGCTCAGTTTAGATGTATAAGTTCAATTGACGTAATTTTTTAAGGTATTATTTTTTGTCTTACTGAAGAGTTCATTAAACAAACCTGGGAGGAAACGCAAAACAACATACAGAAACATTATATATTATACTAAACTAAATATTCCCTGGAAATGATATCTATGTGTCAGAGTGACCTCCGGAATGACGGGGAATCATCCTCGAAATCACCCTAATTACACATTAACATACTCTAAAAAAAATTCCTTGGAAACGATATCCAGGTATCAAGGTGACCTCCAGTATAACGGGAAATCATCCTCGAGTACATCCTCTAAGTACACATTAATATTCCCTAAAACAACTAAAAATTCCCTAGCGACGATGTCCAGGTGTCAGGATGACCTCGAGGATGATGCGAAATATTCCTGAAGAAGATGCCCCAAGTGTACTCGAGAACACTAAACAGGCAAAAACATATTAAAAAATGTGATCACATACAACAAAAATCTAAAAACACGTCAAAACTAAACAACTCCTGAAGATGATGTCCAGGTGTCAGGGTAAACTCCAGGATGACGGGAAATTATCCTCGAGACAGTGCACTAAGTATACATACAAATATGTGGGTGTAGATAAAGCATTATCCTCAAAAAAAAGATTAAGTAATTGCAAAAGAAGAGGTCACACGGGACACTGGACACAGTCACCGCTTAATATAATCTAAGTTAAGAGAAGATAAATGTATTTAGATGAGTGTATATACACTATCTAATATGATTTTATCCCTCGGTAGTTTTTCAATATTCTTTTGTTGACTTATATCGATCTCTCCGAGGCAGTGGTTACGAAACGGTTTAAGAAAACAAAATCCCTTTCTTAAAAAAACGACGTTTCGGCGATCATTGCCGCCCTCATCAGGAAACTGTCAAATTTTATTAGATAACAATAAACATACAAACTTAAGAAGAACGGAATAATACATACGAAAGCGATATTTTTGAAACTTACATATTGGAGCAGATATGATTTGTGTACATCTCGATAATCCTTTCCCCCGGCTAGTTAACAGTGGGGGAAGAGAGAGGCCGAGTGACACAGCTATTGTTTATGCGGCTTTTTTAGCTACTGTCTCGGAAGTGAGGAAGTAGTCGGCAGCCGTCGCTTATATATTGTGAAAAGTCTTTAGCACAGTTTGTTTACGTATGACGTCACACATCACCTCATCTTTTCGATGAACACAGAATCGATTTTATTTCTGAAAAGGATATTAAGACAAGATGTATAAGATTTAAATGATCAATCCTATACTTGCCAACTTTTTACCTGGAAAAGGTTTTTTTCAGAGCAAATAGACGAGCCCGTAGTAGAGTCGGAGGAGGATGACGCGGTGCCGCGAGCAGCAGCACGAGGCGAGAGCGAGAGAGATGGAACGACAGCGTGCAACAGCGCGCGGCAGTACGACGCGAGAGCGAGAGAGGGGAACAGAGCACAGCGTCGAGTCAGCGGGGGGCAAGAGAGAGACACGAAGTAGCATGCGAGCCACGAGGCGAACGCGCGCGAGCGACTGCCGCCATGTTGGCGAGCGAGAAAGCGAGAATGAGTGCGAGGAGGATAGCGAATGTATGCGGGAGAGAATGAGATGTAGATAGAAAAGCGAGAGTGGAGGTAGCGTGCTGCAGAGTAGGTGTTCTTGGGAAAAGGTGGAGGGCTACGGCTCGATCCACAGCGAGCGCATGAGCGACATGAAATAATATAAGCATACAGAACCGAAATCAGCTGTAAACCGAGAATGTAATAAGTGTAAAGCCAGACATGTATGAAAGACATATTTGTATTTCACGCGTATACAGGAGAAATAATCGAGAGGACGCAAGAGCATCAGTGTGCTATAAGGTGTGATTGTGTGCGATATTTTGATTGGATGATGCGAGCGATCGCACGGAAAATGTATGAATGCGAGTGAGACAGCGAGAGACGCGGTGAACCGGCGTAGTTGCCGAGTTAGTAAAACCACGAGCGAATCAGTATGCCACCAGTATCCGACGAGTATCCTCGGAGTATCCATAGTGAGCAGAGCAAGCCGAAAAGCAGAGCAATCCCCCGTGTGTTATCCGCAAATATTAAAAGTGCTATATATCTTTCGAGTGCGCTTCAACAAGAAACCGGCATCACCCGTACGTGAGGACGATCAGCATTTGTTAGACAGGTAGAGTGAGTTATTGTTTTATCTCCGCTGCGAGTTATTAGCTATAGAGTCGGCCAGCGTTAGAGACGAAGAGCTCGCTCGAAGACGAGCAACACGTTCGCGAGGATTAGCCCCCGGGATAGTCGAGTTCAAATATCTTTCAATAAACTATTGAGGGTAAAATCTTATGTCAAGCGTCTTATCATTTTTGTGTATTTCCCTCCTTTACATCTAGCCCGCGACCCCGAGTGCAAGAAGTTTTCATAGGCGAGGAAGACAAAGTGAATCAACGATCGCGATTTCGGGCGTCTTTTCATATCAAATACAATTACTCGGTCAACCATTTTAGGTGTCATCACGAAGGGAAAGGCTAACTCCTACAGGACGGTCGAGCCACCACGTCACAACACACACACGCACATGCTTGTCAAGTTCATCATTTTTTACTGATTTTGAGAAGCATATACATATAGTTTATTGCATGAAAAACATAAAAATCAGAAACACTAGAAAGTAAGCAGATCATATAATAGGAGCTTTAATTCAAGCTGCTAAACTTTGAAAAGGTCGATTGGATCGGACAATACGAGGATTTGAAAAAAGGCGAATTGCGCATTTTTTCCATGTAATTTGATTTCGGAAATTTCAGAAATTTTTTCCTTTCTTCCAATGCTACTAACTTTTGATCCAGTCGTGCATTTCTAACGTATAATAACTTAAATTATAAACTTAAACTTAAAATTAAAGCTCTTTCCTTATACTTTTGTACTAATTAGTCTAAGTTTTAAATTTATTACGGAAGGTGCTATATATATGCTTTCAAAAAACGATTTATTTAAAAAGCATATATATAGCTCATCATAAGCGAAAAGAAAAAAAACACTTGAAGTTATTAAAAATTACAAAAAGAACTTTACTTTGACGTATTGAACGTTGCAAATGGATGGGTCAAAAGTTAGAAGGCTTTTAAGAAAAAAATGATAAAATCGACTATTTTCGTAAAAGCTTGAATCAAAGTTAAAACGTGCGAAACTTTTGACCAGTGCATCCGAATTAGATAAATTTATATCCAAATGAACGGTTTTTTCAAGTACATTATTTTAAATGATTGGAAATTTTATTTAAGATACGGCCTGTTCTTAAACTTTTAAGAGAATGACAAAGAAGCGGAAAAATTGTGCAAAAAACCTAGTCTGGTTAGTGTGCCTTCAAAATTATTCACTTTTCGGCCAAAAAATGTTGAATTCTCCGCAGATTTTCTCATATACGGCCGTGCGGCTCGGTAGCCTCCACTCATTCATTTTCTGTATCGCATCATCTCTCTTGCTCTCATAGCGTTGCCACACGCACAAACACACATTTCTCATCGCTCTTGCACATACGCGGGAGCTCACCGCGGTGTCATAGCAGCCATTGCTTCCGGTAGCGCGGCGCTTGGCTCGGCGCATCTCTAGCGGCGGCGTGTGGTAACTTTGATGTTCTCCCACTCGTAGAGCTCTCAGCCGTGACGTCACGGCAACTCTTCGCTGGCGCGACTATTCTCTCTCTCTCTCTCTCTCTCTCTCTCTCTCTCTCTCGCAAGGACTGGCAGCATTAGTGCGTGTTTTTACATGAACCAGTTGCAGGTGTCTGCGGCAGCCCACGCTTCCCCTCTTAATGATTATCTAATTGGATCCTGTTAGTCATATTTATGCTCTACAAAATTGACTTATCGACTTAATTATTTCACACTGTTTTAATTAAAATATATATTTAGTTTAAATATTTTATTTAATACTGCTATTTGTAATATATTAAAGGGAAACTATTAACTAAACAAGTTGATTATTTTATGTATACACTGTTTTGTCTTGAAACATTGTCTGCATCTACGCTGCATATATAAGTATATCCACATCGATACACGACGATCTGTATATTACGGAAGTGCGTAGAGCTGACGTAACCGGATGAATTGTTGAGTTTTCAGTTTTCTCTCTTGAGGAGATTAGAGGAGCCCGAAATTTCACTGTACAATATCTGCTAATAGAAGCAACTTCAGAAAATGTGACCTTGATGTGATTCTATGAGTTTTATCGCAAGCTTTCAATGGGAAGAAAACTGTACAACAATGCCTATGAGAATTACCTGATACTTGATATGGTGGTGCTCCCGTGCCCCTTGATACTAAAATTCGACCTTGTTATCGATTTTTAGCTTGGAAACGAAACGAAATTAAGAAAAATCTCAAGAATACTTTTCGTCTTAGATTTTTTTTTGATGTTATGAATATATTTTTTGAAACATGAAATCCAATTTTTTGGTTTTGACAAGTAATATTTTGATTCTGTAAGTGCTCTTAAACTTCTATTCATGTATTGGGACATGTCTAAATACTTTTGTATTGAAAAGAGCTATCTTCACAAATGTTTCTATTCGATCAGTTGGATCGAACCTTGAAATTTCTGAATTTAAATGTCTATACGTAATTAAAATGTTAATTTTAATTTTTATACGAATTCCACTGAAACCGAAGAATCAGATAGTGACATGAGCATAGAGCAGCAATAAAGCTAACCGATTAATATGAATTACATGACAATCACCCGTACACAGAATAACATAAAATAAACCAAATTATTTTGTGTTTCAGATGTACCAAAAAATAGTAAAATCGAAACATAGCTTATATCCAAGCTCAGATGTAGAAGCGGCAGCAGAGATAACATCACAATCTCAACACAGATCAATAAAAATAAATCAAATCACTAACCTCATATACTGAAAAGAAAACCTATTGAGACAGATTCTTCATGATCATATACCAGATGCAGCGGCATGCACAACGAGGGCTGGTATATCTAGATTCATTACAGATAACCGATAAAGATGATTCGGAAGATGAGGGCAAACCAGCAATTTGAATCCTTTACGTAACCAAGAAGAATGACAGGCTCGAACTCACCTACAGAGGCGAAACCAAAAGGATCCAATCCTACTTTGCCTCGCTAGGTAAAGCATCAGTCAGACTTAAAATTAACGAGGACACCGATGACAGGGCCCCAATAATGCGGTTGGATGTACTGACTGATCTCGAAAGAGCGTACCGTTTATACGATGATTACATAAGAAACAAGGCACCCTAAAATGTCACATCATCGCCACAAGAACAACTACAACTACCTCTAAGAGTCCTGAGGGTCTGTGCAAACAAGCCACGATACCCACCAACAAAATTAGTAGCAATAACAGCGACCAATTCATTAGCTGAAAATAGATCTGCAACAACGTAATTGCAGCCTCCATCTATCTAAAAACTCGACTCAAACAATACAATTAAGCCTAGCCAATAGCCAACACCATATAAAAACGTGAACCACACCGCAGCCTGATAAAATGCCGGGACATCAACCACATTACTTATAGAAAATGTACATGGCTTTTGTCCAGTACTTTACTAAATAAGACGCCGGTAATGACATGGACCATTGTCCTGCAACATATGGTACCGCAAGGTGGTGCTATTGACGAAGATTACCACAAAAACAAGGAGCCCACCGGAATTAGCACAAAATATGCAAGAAAATGGTGGACAACCGAAAGAGAAACAAACATAAAAGGATTTGCGTCACACAAAATGGCCACGTACCAATGACACTCAAGTATTCAGACACCATACTGTATAGACACCTAGCAGCACACAAGCTATAGTGCCGCAAGGAACAACATGAAACAACCTAAGAGAAGCCCTCGACAAGTAAACATAGAGCAAGAGCAGCAAATGCCACCCAAGGATTATCACCCACAGAATTTGATGTCCCAGAAATAGAGTATGAAGATACAGAAAGTTTAGAATCAAAAAAGTGAAGGATCTAAACACCTGACTGACGAAAGAATGGAGGACCTATTTGAGACCATGTCAACGATGAATTTGGAATTAGACTAAACGAAACCCAAATTTTGTTCATCCCTGTCCTTTTGATTCAATTTAAACCAATTTTTTTACATTACCAAACCAAAACTTAACTATAAATCAAAATATATTTTAGACCTTAAGTTCATCATTTAACCCTACAATAAACCCGCATCAGTACCAGCAAGGAAACAGCAGACTTCTACATACTAACATTATCATTAATATTACATAATAACACGTAAAGTAACCATAAAAACTAACATAGGATTATTTTGTCACAACAAATTAACACTAGCTATGGTAGTTCCTCACATTTTGTTTCATTCCTTTTGTTTACCGGGACGACAACCACAACGGGAGAGGATATCGCGTAACAACTATTTGCACCTTTAATTCCATCATAGCAAGAAAATGAATGATTGAATCAAAGATGCAATACGTTACAACACAACCAGCATAGGCACAGAATTCAAGGAACTAAAAGTATCCTCTGCTAAGGATTCTGCAGCTATCAGCGACTTCCCCGCTACCGAGATACGTGCTATACCGACGCTGCACTCTTTTAGCTACGTTGTTGTCAGGGCTCGTAGCGCCCCAGACAAGAGAGAGAGAGAGAGAGAGAGAGAGAGATAGAGAGAGAGAGAGAGAGAGGGCAGTGGAGGATAGTACTTTAAAACAAGGAAGCGGGGGTAAGCAGAGCGTTCCCAAGCCTTTAATTCAACGCTTAACACGTCACCCATCAGAGGATGGCCGACGGTGTCAGCCGTTACTCAGATTTTGATACAAATTCTTTCAGTTAGATATTTCCTAGGTTTCAGTTAAGTTTTCATAAGATTTTTGCCATCGCCTTTATATTCTGTGACATTATTTTTGTTTCTAAAACTTATTAAATTGACCAGCACTTCGACCTATAAAGGAAAAATACAGAAGGAAGCTTGGAAGCATTTTAATTCAAAATAAACGGAGTTTATTTTAAATCCATTTTTCCGCGTTCATGTGTTCATATAATTATAGTTAATAAATTACAAAAACAAAGATATTCATATTACGTGATTGATTATGCTTGCTCTTTCTTTAAGCAGTATCTCAGTATGTTGCTTGTAGGAATAATCTGAAGGTAGCTTTTGAAGAACACGAATTATTTTACCGTATAATATAGCCAGAGATCGCCTCGGATTTGCTTGGACGTTTAAGCCAGTTAGACCAGTAGTCTGAAAAATAAAATAAATGAATTTAAAACAAAAATATTTATTAATGCATCAAATGCAAAATGAACGAAATAAGCGATAAACTAGCGAAAAATGTATATATGCGAAGAGTCTGACTTCAAAAGTCAAACATAAATAAAAACTATGCGAATTTTCGTAGTATAAAAAGTGACGGCAAACGGCTATTTTCTTGCATTCGAAGTAAATCTCAAATAAGCCATATAAACAAAGGGTATGTCGGCTGATTCCTTTTCCCGCCGCAATAGCCTAGGGAAAAAGTTTTATACTTACACCGATTGGAAATCTACTTCGCAGTATAAGTTCTCCATTATATGTATAGTATCATTGACTTATATGTATGTATAGACAAGTGAATAATCGCTATGTCTACACATGAATTTATCCCTCGGTGGTTTGCCTCGGGGAGATCGATAAATTCACCGACATCTGTGTCATTTATTTTCGTGGAAATTACTATTCTAATTAATAAATTGTTTGTAGTTTCCTGATGAGGGCGGCGATCATCATCACAATATCGAATAAAATTAGGAAGGTTTAAAATTTTTTAAAATAATCATGCAGGGATAGTCTCAAATAAATAGTGACTCTTACTTATCTATATACTATAACGTGGAATTTTCCCGCCCGCACGGGAGTTCCAGTTATGTACAAAGTAATTTATAATTCGCGCAGCTGACTTCTTCTCCCAGCCTTGTGGAAACCTGCAATGGTAGAAAACGGGAATGTGGTGGCAATCGGGTTTATAGATTAACACAAATATATGAAATAATAAACACAGATATATTATGCTATTTTATACAAATAATCGTTTCAACTAAACAAAGTGAGATACTCGAAATAAATTCATGGGCACACGGCCATATTACTAAATCCACAGCCTCTCGGAAATGCTAAAAAGGGCCGCGAAAATCCTCTACGGAAAAAAACTCTAATTTCAACAAAAGGGAAACTCCAAGTTCGGACGGTTGCTAAATAAACCGCGAAATCCCGGACCTGCAAATAAATCCTCTATCGCGAGCCACCATATAACTTCCCTGACCACGACATATACAATATTCCAAAAATATAGTCAAGTGTCTCACCAATGCAATTTATGAATATCTCCAAATTTCCTCCAAAAATCCAACACCGGAATAACTCCAATTATCCTCCAACCGTAGTCCGCAACAAATCCGTCACACAAGGCGTGGGAAAGATGGCGTCCGTACGGGAAATAGCGACAAAAAAACAGACAGATGTTGCTGGCACCAGATCCAGGAACAGAGTGGCCGAGGCCGACGCTCCGATCACGGAAGGATGCCGAATTTCCCACCCAGCCTCCTTCTTCACGGAAGCGTCGTCCCGGCCGCCAAATTTCCCAATTGGTCACCGAAAATGGTCTAAATAGGCCATTGGCCTATTTAAATACCACCACAAGTTATTTCTATATCGCCTGACTTTCCCACGCCCCCTTTTCTATTCTTAATTTTCTCATTGGTCGAGAAAATAATTATCGCCCTCTACATCCTCTATAATCCTGTAAAGAGAAAACCTCTATATCGATCATGCATCGATTGCCCGGTAGCAGGCGCCCTCTCAATCAACCATCACGGCCGATAACGGAGAGCGCTCTATCTCTCCCCGCTACCGCGCGCGCCACATGCTCTCTCTCTCACACAACATGTGCGTCGCCTTCCCTCTCTCTCTCTCACTCACGCGCTCACTCGCTCTCTCTCTCTCCCGCGCACCAACTCCCTCTCTCTCGCACATACACACGCGCTCTCCTCTACACCCAGCGACGTGCATGTAGCCGCGTGCGTGCGACCACCGTCTCGCTTCCTGCCGTGCCCCCTCCCGAGCGCTGACACGCTGCGCAGGTGCGACTCGGGAGCTCACATCCTGCGCTCCGCACGGGGTCGGTCAGAGGGACTCCTGCGAGCGCCACTGAGCGCTGGCTCCACTCCAGGAGCTGTCAACTCGCCGAGAGTGAGTCAGCTGGCCGTGAAAAATAATATTCCCGACGCAGCAATAATTATTGCTACGTCGCAATACAATAAACAAATTTATTGTTTCTAGCCAATTTATTGACTTATTTAAATTCAATTGTTTATCTTGATGTTTATCTTGATGTTTAGTAATAGTTCTAATTCTTTTCCTGACCTCATTCAATGTCACATCACCACCTTGCGACACCGACAGTTAAGTCGGTTAATAAAATTGCTTTATTGAAATTTTAGGACAGGTTGATGTTTGCAACCGTATTTATACAAAGGGAAGTGGCAAACTATTTTGGTTTTTTAAAGAAGGTAAATTTGTAGGTTTTTTAAAAATTATTGTAAACACGTTTTTAAAAATTATTGTAAGTACATTTATGACAATTTTTGTAAATTTCGTTATTTAGCCCTGATGAGTAGCTCAAGCAGGCTTGAAACGTCGGCGTACATTTTAATAAAAAACTGCAAGCGACGGTTAGAGTTCTTTTTAAGTAAAATATGATAAACTTTACAATTAAAAGTTGACATTTTCATAAATTTTTAACTTGAAATCGAAGCGAAATTAAGAAAAATCTCAAGAATACTTTTCATTTTCTAACTGTTTTTGTTATATAAACATTTTTTTTAAATATGAAATTGAAATATTGATTTTGATATTTTGATGTTTTGATTTTTTAAGTGATCTTAAACTGTATTTCACGTATTGAGACCTGTGCGGATACTTTTGTATTGAAAAAAGCTATCTTTATAAATTTTTTTATCTCAATCCGTAAGATCAAACTTTGAAAATTTTAAATTTAAATATCTAAATTGCATATAAAAATTCTGAAATGTATATATATATATATATATATATATATATATATATATATATATATTACTACATTATATATTTGTAGTGACCTGAGCCGGAATTTGACCCCCCCTTCCGCCCCCTTGCCCCTTCCTCAAAATGACTAAGAAAAGTTTCAAAAATTGGTTATTTTTAGGTTTCCCCCTCCCCCCTCATTACTTGGAGTGTCTATAAGGTTAAGTTACTATTTAAAATACCTTTATATGGTCACGTATTTTATACTAAGAGAACAGACAGAAATTGAAGTCATGGTCCGATATAATAAGTTTTAGGACAAAGGGTAACAGACCGAGCATATTCACATATTTTTGGATAGGCGAAAAATATTTTTTTTTCGATTTCACTACAACTATATAATATAATCACACACACACACACACACACACACACACATGTACATATGCTACAAGAATAACTACATATGCTCTGTGTGTATATAGCTTTATTCGGAGGTTAAAGGTATTTGCGTCCGAATTACTCGGTTCGCAGCTAAGGACTGAAGCGTCGTGCTTCTCTGCTTGCTCTCGCTCGCATACTACGTTCGCATGGTGCTACCGCCTGACGGCGGGCACCTACAGTGCTCCCCCCTACGGGAAAAAAATGTTTCGCATTTTTTGAGGGTTGTAGATGATGGATGTTACGTGAGAGCGAGAGTATTACGGGTTTTGATTGTTGGGAGATCAGTACGAAAGTCGAAAGTACAGGAGGGTTGTGCCTTGTTTGCCGTACAAGATGTGAAAAAAAATAAGGTGCCTCGTTGGCTGTACAAAAGTGTAAAGGAAATGGTGCCTCGTCGGCAGTGGAAAGGTGTAAAAGAATAATCGCTGTGTTTACGCTTACAATCTAATGGTCGTGTGCTCTTTTCACTTACAAAATTCGCTGATGAGGGTTGACAGGTGACTCGCGACTAGAATATCTGACTTCAATTTGTGCCTCGTTGGCTTGATTCGTTCCGCATAGTCTAACAGTTTTATTCCTGCAACTCGCAGCCTGTGTCTGAGTATTTGTTTTATTGTTAGCGCTTAATTGGTAGCTCTATAGATACTAGGATAACGATTACATAAAAGTCTTTGCTTAACTAGCAGTAACAGTCGATAGAACATTTTGAACTTAAAACTATCGGTTTGTTGCTGCGAAAATCTAGAAGTAGTGTTCGTGAAACGAGCAGGGCCGTTAGACGAGTGTGACCCTCGGCAACCGAGTGGTGTGTCAGCCCCGTTGGAGCTAACCAGGTAGTGGGCGGTGACCCGTCTCGGTTGGGGTCGTGGCCGGAGCTTTGTTCAAGGTCTTGGCCGCCGTGCTCGTTTCGTGAGCGTTATCTCGTCTCTGCTGATGACCATTTCCAGTTTTTCAGTGCGACAGACACTCCTCAACTCGAATACTAGCCGTAATTTTGCGTGAATGAAGCAGAAATAGACCTTGGTGCAGGCACCGATGGTGTAAGCTAAGCATATGAAGTCGTGGTGCGAGAAAGCTTGGGTTCGATTTTTGCCCCAGGTGTTGTTCACCGTGACCGAGAGCTCCGGCACCAAGTCCGGTTGAGGGATCAGAGATACCAGGGACTCTATGACGTCTCTGTAGTCCAGCTAGAGCGTGTGCATGTGGGGGTTGTTTCCAAAATCGAGTATATAATCCACAGGTAGCCCTCGTATGTTGAGCTTCTCCCGGCATAGTGAACTCGACAGGATCGGCGGGACGAAGTGACGGAAATGCTCGTTGTTTTGAAAATTCAATATCTTCAGTCTCCTATTCGTGTCGAAGATCAACATGGGGTGGAGAGAGCCGCGAAGAGCGTAGCTTGTCTCGTAGCTAAAATTGAAATGGTTGATTCAACTTGCGGGGTGCAAGACCGCTGAGGCCAGCTGTACTGTATGCTGCCTTCTACCGTGTAAATTGAAAAAGGTGAGGTACTGTACCATCTGGTTGTTGACCAGGAACGCGAGGAGATTTTCAATGTTTACTTCCACGCAGTTGTCGAACTCTATGTCTACAATGTTTCCGGTCTGCGCTCGAGCTAGGCTACTCAGGTTTGCGTTCGCGTTGTTAAAGAATCGCAGGATTTCCACGTTTTGGAAATCTATGTTTTCGTCGCTGCCTCCCGGAGTGCTCCCAAGAGTGAGCTTTTTGATGTCGATGCCTTCGCCGATGATGCTCGCGATTCTGACGGTGGTCGCAATGACGGAGAGGTCCAACTCGCGAAGATTGACCGTGCGAAAAGGGATGGTTCGTTGGTTTAACCGTGTCTCTAGAAGTTTCGCTACGTGGCTGCTGTCTAGCGGAGGACGTACAGAGTGGGAACGCATGCTTTGGATGTGGAAAGTATTGACGTCCAGGAGCATGGAATTAAGCCCTTGCCGGTTCGCGTATCTCGAATTGAACGCGTAAAGATCGGCGCGCCTGCCGTGCAGCTGAGGGTGATCGTGGCAAGCTACATAGAGGTTGAGGAGATCCTCTGAAGGTAAGGCGGTTGCGAGGCGGTCCACGAAATACGGGCATTGCAAGGCACTTCGTAGGGCATCCGGCAGAAGTGATAGTTTGTTGCCTTTCGCGGGGATGTCGGTGGCGGGTGTTTGCGCGAGGTTTCTTGACGGTAGAGTAACAATAAATGAGAGTCTTCCTTTGGGGTCGGTAAAGATTAACTCTCTCTTACAGGCTTTAATTTGTACGTCTGTGGCGACCGCGAGTGACTCGAAGGAGACGAGTGCTGTGGTACCTTTGGCGCTGTGACGAACTTGTGTTATGTCGAAATTTTTGCAGTCGTTCAAGGAACTGGCAAAGCAGCTGTTTTGAAGCCTTGCGCGAATGTCGCGTAGAAAGAGTTCGCGGACCGGGACGCCATCCAGAAAGATGGTCGGCGTTCTTGCTCCCTGAATCGTGGCCGGATTCGTGGGGTATTGTGGTAGCTGGCTCGGAGCAGTCTAATTTCTCACTTGTAGATGTGTTGTTCCAAGTGAGTTTCGAACTGCTCAAGTGCCAGATCGACCATGAAGTAGTCCGCGCGGAGCTCTTCGTCGTTGGCCGCCTTGCGCGCCGCTATTTCCTCGCAAGTTTTACGAACCATCTCCATGTTGCCTGAGTGGAAGGAGAGGTTAGTGATGTGGAATTGGGTGAAGAACCGCGAGGTTGACGGTGAAGGTCACTCGCTTCTTCTTGCAATCCGCGACAGCCCGAATTTCATCGATTTGGTTTTTTCGTTTGAGGATGCTCGGGATGAATTTCATGCGTTTGGGGAGCCGGTTTCGCGTTGTTTGGAGAGTTAGAGGAGGGAGCGGATGAGGGCTGAGCTGGAGCTACCTCGTCCCTGATGGGCTGAGGAGCCTCGAACTCGTGGTCAGTCTGATCTTCCATCTCGTTGTTGTCTGTCAATGCGTCGGTGACGACTTCCCATGGGGCGTCGTCGCCTGTCGCAGTGGCGTTACCTTCCACTTATGTGGCTTTCGCCTTCGGTGGCGTGGATGTTGAGTAGCGTCCGGAGTTCGCCGGATCTCGAGGCGCACCCGTTGGAGCTAACCAGCTAATGGGCTGCGGCCGAGCCCGGTTTAAGCCACAGTCACTGCTGTTGCCTGCTGAAGCTTGTTCTGCCATTGGCAACTGTGGCTGTTCCAAAGGGGGGGGGGGCATTGCGACGACGTGGTCCTCCTCCTGCTCGAATTGTCTGCCCTGGTCTGTCGTGACTCTGGTTAGTGCACCGTAGCGGCTGATCCAGTAGTCGAAGAACGCCTGTGCTACAGACTCTGCCGTCGTGTCTTCGAGCAGGATGGCTTCGGGTCACCGCGAGTATCTGTTGATGATAGTGAGAAGGTGCAAAAAACCTTGACAGTAGGGGAAGGGTTCCCACAATTTCCATATGAACGTGATCAAATCTTCCGTCTGGTGTGTCGAAATGCTTCGACTGCAGTTTGTTGTGCTTCGTGATCTTGGACTGCTGGCAGGCCAGGCAGGTGTTGCATCAGTGAGCGATGTTTCTGCTCATGTTGGGCCAGACGTACTGTTGTCCAATCAGCTTTTGCATGACCCTGACTCCTGGGTGAGATAGGGCGTGAAAGTTGTCGAAAACTGCTCTTCTTAGTTCCTGCGACACAGGACGAGTGTTCCGGGTCCCACGTAAGTTTGCGAAGCTTGAGCGGGTGCTCCGGGTTGTTCAGGACCTCCGTCAGTTGCTCGTCCGAGGCCTGCTCCGTGCTGAACTGCTTTTCGGCGAACAGAGTTGGTAGCCTGAATGCCGCTACGTTGGCCTTGATTTTCTGCAAATCGTCTTCCGCGTCGTTGGGAAGATCTTTCCAGTGGAAGGCGGTCGGTGCGGTGAAAGTTTCGATTCTGGAGAGTGCCTGGGCGACGTCGTTCTCTTGTCCAGGGAGGTAGATCTTGAAGGAGACTTCTTCTAGGTAGTGCTAAAAGTGTCTTAGCGCATCGTAGTTGGCAGAGAGTTCTCGGCTGTACGTCGCATACTTCTGCTGTGCTGAAGTGAATTTCTCGGAGAAGAAAGCCAGCGGTTTCCAAACGTCGTTGAGTTTTTATTCGAGGGCCGCGCCCATCGCTGTGTCCGATGCATCAGACACGAGGAGGAGCTCTGCCTGGCCGTCCGGAAAGGCGGTGATGGCAAGTGCGGCACATGCCCAATGGGGCCCTGCAACGCACCCGTTGAAGTTAACCAGCGAAGGGGCTGCGATGGTACCCTTGCTGGAACTGAGAGAGCGTCTCCTCGGCAGTCCTTGTGTTCGCGTGACCTTGGCGCCGAGGTTCGGCTGAGACTCCTTGGAGATGACACACTTCCGTTGGAGCTGACCAACTAGGGGACTGTGTGTTGAGTCCTTGGCTCACAGCGACCTCGAGCGATCCAGTGGCAGAGTCGGCGAGGTGTTCAAGCTTGGGTATGAAATTTTTGAGCGACCTGTTGTACGCACATTGTATTTTCGCAGGTAAGGAAGGTCGCGCGCACTTTCCCTATCCCTTAGAATACAGAGTTCGGCCGGTATTTCTTGCACTTATAATAGGTAGTCAGCTCTTTTAAGAAAAGTCCTTATCTGCTGTGCTCGCAAGGAAATCTTTAAAGGGTTGACATATTGCGCTCGCAGAAAAATTTTTTATAGCACAATGTGACCTAAATCCGCACTTAAGTCACGCTTACCGATCACACGGCGTGAATATCACCCTCGCTACTGGGCCACTTAGGTCACACGTATCATAATGTACTATTATATCTGTGTGTGTGTGTGTGTGTGTATGCGTGTGCGTGTGCGTATGTGTGTGGGAAGGTTGCTCATAAAAAATTTGAATAGGAAGGGTACGCCCACTTTCTCTGCGGAGTGGTATAGATCTAGTGTAAAGTCTCTGCGCTGCGCGAGAAAATATGCTAGTGTGTGTACACGCGCAGTGTGAAACGCAAAGTGAAGTTTTGGAAAGGAAGGAGTTTTTTATGGAGAAGGAAAATTCTGCCCTTCAATCACTAAGTTTTCTTTCTTCCCAATGGACAGGGAAACTCGGTCTTCTGAAATATAAAGGTCACCTCTAGCCCTGCAAAAGTCAGTTCTCTCAAGATTCCAGAATTTATCACAATTTACTCAGTTTTGACTCTGGAACGATAGCTTTCATCCGACCAACTAAAGGTATGAAAATGGTGATAGAGCGATTTCAGTGGATCTTGGAGCACGAAGAATCAATTATGATGCTGCTCAAGCTTATATCATGGTCGATTGAAATTAGCGAATCATGTAAGAATTTTTTATTTTAATTAATATTAATATTAATATTGATAACAGTTACATGAATAAATATTTAATTTATATTTTGTTTGTAGTGTTGCCATTGCCATCGCCCGCAAACATGTTTCTCCGAAATAATCTTTTTAATAGTCGAGCTATACAACCTAAGAAGCGTCGCTCAACGGTGGGAAGCTCTTCCGCAAAGAGAGTTAGTGCAGACAAAACTTCTGCCTTGCGCCAGCTCTATCACAGCAGATCAATATCGGCTGCTGGAGCACCAACGATTGACATAGGTATTACCTCTCTCTCTACAATCCCTCAACCACTGTATTTATAATTATATTTTTAATAGTCTAACTAAACCTCATGCGCCTTATATTGTAACGTTAATTAACTCAGGCTCTGGTACAGCTCAGTAGTTTAAGTTTTATTCGTTCTCGGCCAAATTAGTCAGCAGCATGTTAATTTTTTTCTATTGATATACTCTTGTTTATCACTTCAAATATATTAATAATTTTTCATTTAATAGCTCCAAATTATTTAAAAACTCACAGGTGAGATCAATCTCATTCTCGGGTTCTAGCAGCAGTAGCAGCAGTAGAAGAAGCTTACGTAAGATCATAAAACCTGTTAGAGAAATTTCAAAATTAAATTTATCAGAAGATAAAACAAACTGTAACAAGAAGGCTCGCGAAGAAAAGACAGGTAAATAAATTTAAATACAAATATAGATATATATATTTTTTTAAATTAAATTCTGTCAATTCAATCTTTTTATAGAAGAGAAGACATTATGAAGTATGAGCGAAATAAAAAAAATAGATCCTCATAATAACAGCAAATAGATTGAACAGCCAAATTCATCTTACCACCTACCCCCGTCAATCAGGTAATTTTTTTGTCCGTAAAAAAATGATAATTTGATTGCAAATTATTTGCAATATTAAAATTATGTATTTCGTTCGTTTCAGATGACAGAAAACGACTTTTGACGTTAAGGCTAGGTCCTACACTTCAGCTGCAAAATCGACGAAGAAATTTTGGTTGATGCAATTAATATTAAAATTAAGAAAGATATTCGGTTAAAACTAAAAAAAATTTATACATATTTAAGTTAAAAATATTCAACTATATAATGTAAATATTTTATATAATTTCCCAAAATAAATATTCTATATTTTTATTTTAAGTAATTTAACAGCCAGTTACGTATTGTCAAAACATTTTCAATGGCACACACAGGTTCTCTTGGACAGCTCAGTTCATGGTTGAAACAAGTGTATGGTTTATTACGCTTTATTCTCTCAAGTGCGGGACAATCAAAATCCTCTAAATTTGAGATATAACTCAAATAAAAATAACAAGGTAAATATCAGTATAAGTTAAAAATAGTAACAAAATATATTGTTATGTGCCGATGCCAAAGTACAAATTGGCAACGTCGCATAACGCATAAGTAATTAGAGAGGTGCAAAAATATGCGCCCAGCCGTCGCCAAGTCGCACAAAGACGAGCGATAGCGGTACCTCTCCTCCAGCCCTCGAAACGCTGACCAAGCGCTTCGCCCTCCCATGCGCTGGCGGACTTCACCGTAAGTTCGAGAGTGCAAGTGAGAGCGAAGTAGCTAATGAAGCGAAGAGAGGGATGGGGGAGAGGTAAGAACAATTAGTGGGAGAGAAAGTGACGCGCTCTCTCCCCTGCATAATTGCACGCCCTCCGGCAGAGCATCTTGAGCCACCGAGCCGAGTGCACGTAGTTCTTCTGTTTAGAATCCTTCCAGTTTTCTTAAGCATTGTAATAGACGCCTGCGTGGCTCGTTCATTTAATATCGAGAATAAAGTATAGTATATTCAGCCTGTTTACTCCATTATTCTTTTCCTGTGTGCTGCGCAACGCTTTCTCTTGATCACATTAGTACGAGGAGATTTACACACAAACAACAATTTGCATCCAAACTATCTTTGCACTGAAGTATCAATTTGGCACAGTCCTGCGTATTATTCAGCCAAGCAGCCCAGCTCATCGAACCCAAAGGTAAGAATTTGAGTAAATTTGCAAAACATAATTAGCTTGCATGACGTAAATTAATTCGTGGCACTTTTAAAAGTGAAAGTTTCGCCGTATCCCGATCGCGCGAAGATTTGAATCGCGGTTAAAGGCTTTAGGCGTTTATCGTGTCGCGCGCTCCCCCGATATTTCTCACGTGCTATAAGCTCACGTGCGCGAGTACGTAACAGTACTAAAAATCAGTGGAGGCCCCGGAGGGATAGCCGCGAACGTCGGGAAAAGAAGCAAAAAAAGAAACAAAAAGAAAATTGAATTCAAGTGCCGAAAACGCAACGACAAAAGTCGAGGCACGCGCCGAGAAAGATTTGAACGCGTCGAAACGCGCGCGCCGCCATTTTTGTGAACGGCGTGGGTAGTGCGCACGGCACTGAAGCGTTGCTTGCTCGTCCGCCATTAAGCACGCGGGGACTTGTTTAAATTTTCAACCACGAGTTTTCTCTCCCTAATCGTAAATTTCAGTCTCGTCAATTTTTTGCAAAATAATAAAGAATAAAAATAATAAGGATAATCAAATCTTTTTATGATCGGCATATTTTTGGTTACCTTCACTGCGATTGTCTAGCTGATGAAGCTAATGCAATTGAAAAACTAGTGCACATAAAAAACCAAGGCGTTTTGATGGTTCACGCCGAAAAAATGTACAAAATATCTTAAGTTCAATAATAAATCAAAGCCAAGAAAAGGAAAAAATTTTTTTTTATGTCATTGTAGGCAACAGTTTATTTTTTGAAATTTTATGCCCTGTTTGCAAAGTTCACAAATTTATACAAAATATCCATTTCATTAATGTACAATCTAGCTTGATCAACATTCAAATTTTGCAAAGAAGCCAAGACAAGAAAATCAATTAAAGCGTATAAAAATAAAGTCATTGCACCGACAACTACTGAACACTAAGGGTGTAAAGGGGGGCCCTCAACCTAGTGACAAATTACCTAAGAAATAGAGATAGGGAAAGATAGGAATAAAAAGCGAACAAATCAGCATTTCGATAATCACTTGTATTCATTCAAAGTTAATATAATTTTGCTAAACCATAAGACATATGCGAATGCCCAGCAACTCTAGTCGTGTGACATAGGCACCAGGACTACGAGTTTTACATTAACATTTTATCTTATATCATTGTGTGTCACGAGCTGTCTCCTAGACGAGGATTCAAGTGCAGTCTCGTTGCAGCAGGCTGTGTGACATAAGAACCAGAGCCTGGTCTGCGTCAAAAAAAGTAAAACACACTAAATTTGAAACATTTGCACGCACTGCAACACTAATTCCTTTTCACTAGCACAAGCATTGGTTCATTTACACCAAGTCTTGTTATTTTTAAGTTTACGCGAAATTTTGCTTCCACAATATCCTATACTTAACTCATTTTGTTCGTTTTAAATTTTAAATTCAAAATTTCGAGGCCAGGAGTTGGCACGAGGCGTGACGTCACGCAGAAACTTTCCCCTTGAAATAGTATGACTATATAAGGCGGCGGCCATTTTGGCAGTGGCGACAACCAAGTCCCCTCCAAGGCGCGCCAATTTGAAGTTCATTCTCATTAGCTATTCATGAAAATTCTATCACACTTGGACTGTCAAATTCGCATGCACTAATTACGCAAAGATTGCTCAAATATTTCATTTTAAATAAGTAGTTCACCTAACAATTTCTACACTTAAAATTTCAAAATTGACACAAGTTTAATTTTCAAACGGATAAAGTCAGTCGCTGCACTTTTTAAAATATATTGCTGCAGATGCAAACAAACACTCTTGTCGCAAAAGAAAAACACTCAACTAATCACAAACACGTCGAAAATCAATAAAGTTACAGGTTTAATACACATTATCCAACGCTACACGAAACTGCATGAACATTGTAATCACTCGGTCAACGTGAAAAGCACTTTACACAACAATTACAAGTTTCAAAAAATAACACAAGTCAATAAATGCGCAAATTGTAAACGAATTAAACACAACTAAAGTGACACTGAACACACTCTTGCCATTAACAAATTTCGGTCAACTCTAATTATTATAATTGAAGAAACGTACAAATGAACACTCGTCTAAATTGATTTTTTGCTAACACAACACAATTTGCCGAAAAACATCAAACCGCACAACACTCAATTCACGAACACTTTCAAAAAACACGGTAACTTTGCAACTACAACTCACACATTAAAATTGTACAAATAGCGGTCCACAAACTCACTAACAACGTTCACATTCACAATTATAATTCGCATTTGTGGATCAAGTTAATTCCAAAACTGTGCTAATTTTCACATTACACTTTTCACGAACACTTGCATTATTTTCTTCCAAAAGCAGTCTGAAATAAAATTCGCAAGAGCACACAAGTCTGCATGCCTGTCTTCTAAGATAAAACAAATAAGACACTTGTTTTACACTAAAACAAAACAAACGAGACCAAGTCTCTACAGTTTTGCTCGTTTACATGAACTTCATCAATGAATGTCACTTCAAACGAAAACACATATGCTGAAACGAATGATCACTTATAATTTAAACTCAATCACTCACATCTTTTAAGAAAAGCAACTGTTTATTCTCATTGCACTTTCTCTGCATTTGTCTCTCTAAAGCAACGCAAACAAAAACACTTTGATATTTAAAACACGCACTGCACCAAGTTTGTTAAACGCCTAAACACAAATAATCACTTTGCATTGATAACACACTGCACTTATTTCCAGTCTTCAATCTATAAGCAACCGGAAAGTTTTCCTCTTCTCTCTCTCATTAAAAAAACAACCACATCTAAATAATAACATTTGGCGTCCCCAGCCAAGTCTCGCTCAAAACTGTTTGCAAAAATCCATGAAGCTGAAACATAAAAGTGAACATAATTAAACACAAAGCAACGTGTTCTCAGATAATTGTTTTGAAAAACAACATAATAATAAAAGGAATACTCATCTGAATACTGTAGAATCCTCGTAGTAAGACTTCTTGCACAGATTATTTTTCTGCAAGGCAAACTTGCGAAAAACAATTTGCACCGGCAAATAAAACATTTTCTCGCGAATCCACTGAGTACGAGTTTCGCGCACTTTTGAGCACTTTTCCGCAATTTTCCAACGTTGGGAAACTTCACCGTTGCGACAGCAACGCGCGCGAGGTTAAGCACTGAAACATAGGACTGCACCATATAGGTATACAAACTGCAGTCAGCGCCGCGCTCGATACTATCGATCGATACTTGAACTCGAGCGTCGACAACAAGGCGTTTCTACACTGAAGCAAACGCGAAGCAAAATCGATCATCCTTAAGGACACGGAAAACTATATACATTGTGCACCAAAGCCTAACGCCAACTGATGTGTTTTTAAGAAAACTTTTCAAACATTTTTGCTCGCGAACCATTAAAATACAATTATTAATTAACATTTAATTAGATACAATCATATTTAAATTCAACTATTTAACAAAACTTTTAAATAATCAAAGTAATAATTAAACTAAACACAAGAAGCACGTTATTAAATAATCAACACCTAATGCAAATGAACATTGCAATAATAATTCAACAATAATCTAACCTTCTACTACAATTATTAATAATAAACAAAATTCATTTAAATCAATAAATTTCGAGTTCACAAACTCAAAACTTTAATCATTTTTGTAAATTTCAAAATTTTATCACTCGGATTAAACAAACACTTAATAAATAATAATCGCATTAAAAACATTAACAATAAACATCCAGCAAATGAAGTCAATCAATTAAAATTTTTTTTTAATAATAGCACTATTCCTATAAAGTACTCAATAACTAATATTTAAACACTAATTTTAATTAACATTAATAATTAATTAATCAACAACAAATAATTATTATAAATAAAAAATTTTTTTTTCTCCAACAGAATTACTGTTTCCCAACTAAAACTTTTTTTCAAAAATTTTTCAAAATTTTCCACAATTTTTTTTTCAATTCGACCAAATACATATTCAAGCTAAGGCACCAAAATTTTCTATTTCAAGCAAATTAAAAAATTCTTTTTCAGTTTTTCCCCTATCATTTACTCGCCATAAATTTTATATTTTACAATAATAAGCTCTGACATTGTGTCGACAAAAATAATTTTTTTTCTCTTCATCAAATCTTCCCAAAACTTATTTATTTTCAGGAAAATTAAGGAAATCTCATGTCATTGCTCGCACAAGCATAGACACTCAATCATTGTATCAACAAAAGCCAAAATCTTTTGTCAAATTTAAATAAAATTAAACGTAAACTTTAATTTATTTCTAAGACTAACATAAAACGAATTTCAATTTGAAAGCCTAGCCTAGGCCCAAACACTACGTTTGAAGTGCAACGATTTTTCATTTGATTAATATACTAATACTAGAAATAACTGCGAATAACCCTTGTTATAACTAAATACCATACAAATTTAACACTCATTTTTTTTTTTCTCTTTCTTTTCAAATCAATACACAATCAATAAATTAGAATCAAATTTTTTTTCAAAATAACAAATACCCTGGTGTAATAAACCGCGAAGAGTATATAATTAAATTTTTTATAATGTCTCGATCTACGCAGATCAAATGTAACCCGATCTGTCTGATGACTGTTCTCCGGATAATTATATAAAATTAAGAGTAGCCACCCCAAATAAGGCGCCCTAGAAATGGGAAATCATGAGTTTATAGCGAATTTCCGATGTTCACGGAGATCATCTGAGTCATACTGTATCTGAAAATAGCCCCCACTATAGGAAAACCATCGATTAAGCTCGGAAAAACCTACGCGGAAATATTCTGCGCGGCAAATACAGCGCGACAATGGGAAGAACGAACGCTTAAATAGATCTGGAGCGAAAGCTCCGGAGGCTAGTCGACCATCCAGTGATCAAGAGCACGGACGAATCTCTGCTCGTGACCTACTCATTCTATCTCAACCAGTGCTGCATACGGGGAACCGCCGCTTACGAGACGATTATCACGAATCCAACCTCATCCGAAAGTTCGGAAAAGCAAGAGAGCTGGGAGCAACCACCGACTCAAAGCCAGACGCTGCAGCCGCTGACACCTCGCAACCGCTCGACGCTAACCCAGAGCGTCTATTCTTAGAAGCATTGCTGGAGCATCAGAGGGACAACTCAACGCCTCATCGAGCCACACGCACGATCAGCGACTTCCCTACACACATATATACTTACGCACACACGCAAGGTACGGCCTCGTATTCTGTTAGCGCTGCGGGCGTTCACACTCACGTTTGTCTAACACGCATTATATACAGAGGTAATCTCGAAATCCCGCTCTCCTACCCGGTAGGCCATGACCGTGAATACGGTAGCCAAAGGAGAGAATTGTATATAGATTTTTGACTCATAATAAATTTATTAAATTACCAAACACATATTTCCTTTATTCGAAAAAACCATCACACCTCCAATAATAAATATATAGTTGTGAGCGTCACTATCCCGACGTAACACATTTAATATTTATTATTTAAAAATGGTGCATCGGCCGGGAAAACAAACGGAAATCGAGATTATCTGTGATGGTTTTTAAGAAATGTCAGAAAGAAACGCGTTCACTAACTGGCGACAAACAGAAACAGATATTAACGACACAACGCTGTTAAATCAATTCCGAACAAAAGAAAAGGAAGTAGAAGAAGCGTGCGCGAATGATTCGAAGGAAATTGACGTATTAATTACAGAAGCCTTGCAACTTTCAAAAAAATTATCTCACACATGCCAAAAATATAATTTAGACGAACCGGAAGACGTGTTGAAATTTCCTAAGGATAAATCAAAATTTCTCAAATATCGGGAAAATTTAGATAAAAGTAGTTCAAGCAGCGAGCAAGAGGTTGACGATAGAGTAGTAGAGTCTTTGGTCGCTTTAGGACCAACAAAAAAATTTCAGCTCCAACGAGAGAGCTTTCTGAAAGATAAACGAACGGGAATAATCGAAAATAACGAAGTACATCCAATCGAAATAAATACTCCATTAAGTATTAAACAGGGATATACCAGCACTCCTTTAACGGAAAAAGGAGGGCGATTTCAAAGAAAAAATTAATATCTTGCTTAGAGGAGGTGAATTTAGATAATTCATTACAGAACACAAAGCAAGAGATACAGGATTTGAAAACTCGTCTAACGCCAGTAATCGGAAAAAAGAGAGTTGAAGAATATTTTTCAAAACCCGAAAATATTAAAGAAATTAATAATACACTTACAAGCAATCCCGGATACGGAGCAATTGAAATTTTTACAAAATTCAAAAATCAGATAACGGAATTTTTCAATCAGCCACATAACACCGATTATAAAATTCAAGAAAATACGGAGGAAAGCAACGCGCTATATTTGTCAATTCCAAATACACCCAGTAATTTAATAGCACCGATTAGACAAGAAATCATGGCGAACGACGGTATGAGGGGAATGTCGATTTCAAATATTCTGGACATAATTCCAAGATACAACGGACAAAATATACATTTAAACGCTTTTCTTGACGGATGTCGGGAAGCGAAAGAAATGGTTTCAGCAGCGCGCGAAGCAGAATTAGTAAAATTTATACGAATGAGATTATACGGAGACGCACTAACGTGTAGTCGGGGTCAAACATTCGCCACAATGACGGAGATAATAAATTTTTTTGAAAGAATATATGGCTCAGCAAAAACTTTCCACGATTATACGGGTGAACTAGCAAAAATACGGCAGAAACGGAACGAAGCAGTAATTACGTTCTTTAATAAAATTAAAGAAATTCAAAAAGAAATGTTGGCAACGGCTTTACGGGAAGAGAGATACACAAACGAGACGCGACAAACATTCACCGCGGAAATCGAGAGAGATTGTATCAAATTTTTTAAGAGGGGTCTACGCTGGGAAATCAAGAGCCGAATGGGCGAGCATACGACGCTAAACGAAGCGCGAGAACAAGCGATAGAAATAGAAAGAGACTACGCCGGATGCGGGCTCGACTCAGACAGCGCAGATGAATCAAAGGCCAAGGTTAAGGAAACCCGGAAGATTAAAATAATTGATCCACAAACGCCTCAATCAATTCCCATGATAGCATGCAGTTATTGCGGAAAAGCGGGACATATTATGATGAACTGTCGAAGATTTTTGGGACAACAATTCAATGGATTCAATAATAATCAATCAAAAAATGGAAACTATTTACAACAAAATAGACAAAATAATAGACATTTTGGTGGATGGAATGCGGAAAACCGCCGCAGAACCGAATTTTTACCTAATACCAATAATAAGAGCAACAATAATTATAATAATAATAATTCTAATCGACCCACGATTAGCAATAATTATAGTCAAGGCGAATACCGCGGAAATCCCGGACCACCTCGTAATAATAACACGAATAACAATAAACCAATTCCTCAATGCTACCATTGCGGAAAAACGGGACACATACAGCGAAATTGTTATAAATTTATACGAGAACAACGTTCCAATGATACACAGGGAAACGACAGAACTCTTTCGCGGGAGGGCGCCTCGAAAGAGTTAGTCGCTGGCACACGCCCAAGGAACCAGCAGGCGGAGCCGGCACACGCATAGAGACCATAAATCTCAGCCAAAAAAGTACGTCTCCAACAATTAAAATCGACATTGGAGATTTTCGAAGACCGCTCGAATTCATGTTAGATACTGGAGCGGGAGTTAGCCTAGTGCGCGAGTCGGAGGTAGCGCACTACGCTGACATAAATAGACAAGAAGTGATTAATTTAAAAGGTATAACGGATGGATATATCCCTACGCTAGGAAAAATAATAACAAATTTTAATGACATTGCTGCTGAATTTCATATTGTCGCCGATAACTTCCCTATAAAAGAAGCGGGAATTCTCGGAAATGATTTCTTTCGCAAAAGTGATGCGAAAATAAATTTCAATGAAAATTATATAGAGGTGAATGGACAGATAATTCCATTCATGAAAAATACTACAGGCGATGTGTCACGAGAGCTGCGGGTCGGTTCTGAGAAGATACATGCGCGAGAGGCCGAAAATAGAAGAGAGACTATAGGAGACTCCAGGAGGGGAGATCTCGACTTTGACTATGATTATATGGAAATGAGCTCAAGCAACGATGATGATCAAGTAAAAAACCTGCAGGTGAATTTGAATAAAAGAGTTAAGTTTGATAATGCGTGCGCAACACACATACAAACAAATAATATTAAAAATGAAAAAGATAATAATGAAAGAATTGCAATTTATGAAATCAAGAATAATAAGGATAAAAGTAATGAAATTGAGATTGAAAATAATGAAATTGAGAATAATGAAATTATGATTGAAAACAATGAAATTGAAAATAAGGAAACGGAAGAAAGTTTACAGAAGACAATGAACGAAATAATTACGGAAATTAATAAAATAGAAATTATGCGAAATAAGCAAGAGAATATTGATGATGAAAATATTAATGATGAAAAAAATGAAGAATATTTCGTGGGTGCGGAAATATTTGAAAATTTATATGGCGATAGGGAAGAGAATGGAATAGATAATAATTATTTTATTAAACATTATATTGAAAACGGCGATATGGATAATCTATGCAGCAATTACATGGAAATTTCAGAAAAGGATTATTATTCTACCGAGGTGAAATCAGCCGAGATGAGCACGTCTATTTTACAAATCAAAGAGACAAAGCCAATACCAAGAATAGATCGACTAAAGGCGCTCCTAAAAATAGACCATCTGACGGAAGAAACAAGAGAACCAATAATCAAATTAATCGAAGAATACGCCGACTGCTTTCACTTGAAAGGCGAATATTTGGGAACAGCTAAGGTGCCAAGCCATCGCATTGTTACAACAGATGATATACCGATTTACGAAAGACCATACAGACCGGCGCACTTATTAAAATTAGAGATGGAACGACAAATAACGGAGATGCTGAAGAGCGATATTATAAGACCTTCAAACTCCCCATACGCATCGCCAGCATTTCTAGTAGCTAAAACACCGGACAGCAAAGGAAATCCTCGCTATCGATTTGTAGTAGATTACAGAAAGTTAAATGACAAAACCGTAAAAGATAAATACCCTTTACCAAATATTTTAGATATTATTGATCAATTAGCAGGTGCACAATACTTCTCGGTATTTGATTTGGCGCAAGGATTTTTTCAAGTACCTGTACATGAGCCTGATAAATACAAAACAGCATTTTCTACACATCAGGGACTATTTGAATTTAATAAATTACCAATGGGTATGACAAATTCTCCCGCATCTTTTATGCGCGGAATTGACATAGTCTTCAAAGATTTACAAGGTAAGGAGATCTTCCTATTTTTAGATGACGCAGTAATATACGGCAAAACGGTTGAAGAACACAATCAAAAATTTGAGAGATTTTTGAAAAGATTGAGAGAAGCAAATCTCAAGATGCAACCAGATAAATGCAAATTTTTGCAAGAGGAGGTGATTTATTTAGGACATCTACTCACCAGAGACGGAGTCCGCCCCGATCCTAAAAAAATCGAAGCAGTGAAAAATTTCCGAGACCCAAAACACAAAAAAATATACGCGAATTTCTCGGTTTAGCCGGATACTACCGCAGATTTATTGAAAAATTTTCAGGAATAGCAAAACCCTTGAGTGACCTTTTAAAAAAAGAGACCGACTTTAATTGGTCAGACGAAGCCGAAGAAGCATTCCCA
>JACCIB010001023.1:0-62853 GCA_018906965.1 Philotrypesis tridentata | reverse complement strand
TGGCCACGGTATAACGGACAAAATATCGCATTAAATGTATTTCTTGACGGTTGTAGAGAAGCGAAAGAGATGGTTCCGGCGGGACGCGAAACGGAATTGGTTAAATTCATACGAATGCGTTTATACGGAGACGCACTTACGAGTAGCCGCGGTCAAAGTTTCAAATCGATAACAGAAGTAATAAATTTTTTTGAAAAAATATACGGTTCGGCAAAAACGTATCATGATTGGACGGGAGAATTAGCAAAGAAACGTCAAAAAAGAGGAGAGTCGGTAATTACATTTTTCAATAAAATCAAAGAAATCCAAAAAGAAATACTAGCAACCGCTTTACGGGAAGAGAGATATGACGCGGAGAACGAAAAAAGTTTTCGAGCTGAAATAGAGAGAGACTGCATTAAATTCTTTAAACGCGGCGTGAAATGGGAAATTCGAGGTCGGATGGGCGACTACGAGACGCTAGACGAAGCGCGTGAACAAGCGATAGAGATAGAGAGAGAATACGCGGGCTGCGGTAACGAAGACGAAAGTCCCTCGGAGGACGAGAAAGGGAAAGTACCGGAGACACGTAAAGTACATGCAATCGAGCCTTACACTATAGTAGTATGTAACTTTTGTGGAAAGACGGGTCACGTCATGATGAATTGTCGAAAAATGATGCAACAACAAGCGCAATCGAGCGGAAGGCCTTATAACAATCCGAATTATTATAACAAAAATAATCGAAATTTCGGCGGTTGGAACGCCGAAAACAGGCGTCGGGTGGAGTTTTTGCCGAATAATAGCAACAATGACAATAATAATATTAACAATGATAACAGCAAAAATAATAGAAGCAATAATTCATATGGACCCAGGAGGGCCCAACCTAATATAAGATTACCCCATAATAAATTAAATAAAGATTGCTATTATGCGGAAAAACGGGCCACATGCAAAGAGATTGTTATAAGCGCCAACGCGAAGCTCGCGCTAACAATCAAGGGCAGGGAAACGAGAGTGCTCTTTCGCGGGAGGGCGCCCCGAGGGAGTCAAATACAGGAGGACGCCCGGGAGTTCCGCGACAGGGGCCCATACCCATTGCCGGATCGAGTCAATAAATCTTAGTCGAATAAGCGCATCCCCAACGATTAAGATCGATGTCGGAGGTTTTCGAAGGCCACTGGTATTCATGTTGGATACCGGCGCGGCAATTAACCTAGTGCGTGAGTCGGAGGTAGCGCCCTATGTTAAAATTGACAAGCGAGAGTACATAAAGTTAAAAGGGATAACCAAGGGATACATCGGTACACTCGGCAAAATAACAATTGATTTTAATGATATTATTACAGAGTTCCATTTGGTGGAAGATAATTTCCCAATAATTGAAGCAGGTATTTTGGGTAATGAATTTTTTCGCAAAGGTAATGCGAAAATAAATTTCAATGAAGAGTACATTGAAATAAATGGCCAAATAATTCCGTTCATGAAAAATCGAGCAGCCATCGAGTCTACAGAGCAACGGGACGCCGTGAGCTCGAGCGCGATGACTGGGAGGGGCACCGAAAAGAGAAAGGTCTCCGAGCGGAACCCCGCGGAGGGGGAACCGAGGACGGACTATGACGAGACAGACCGAAGAGCGGGAGTATACTTGAATCGGGAGAAGCATTCGATAAGCCGTACGCACGAATTAATTGAATATGAGCAAAACGAAATTACGAGAAATAATAATTCGGGAATGTACCCGGTAAATGAAAATTTCGAAAACGCGAAAGAAACGGTTCGCGAAGAATTTGAGAAAATTGATCAAGCAAATGATGTTTTGAATACGAGAAAGTCGACAAAGGAAAGCACGCGTGCATTTAAGAACGAAATGATAATTAATGGTAGAGTCATGACTAATAATGAAATTGCAATAAATACGGAAATTGCAACGAGGAATAATATTGAAATTGATGATGAAATTAATGATGAAAATGAAACCTACAATGATGAAACAAATGAAAGGGCCATTGTAGTAAATGTTGTAACTGATATTGAAATTGATAATGAAAATGAAGACTACGATGATGAAATAAATGAAAGGGCCATTGTAGCAAATTATGAAATTGATAATGATAATGAAATTTGTGAAAATAAATCCGAAGATGAAATTCCGGATAAAGATAGAGAAATTGATGAGCTCATAATTGACGATACGATTCAAGGACACGAGACGAACGACATTACGGAGAAACATTTTGTGGGAGCGGAAATATTTGAACATTTATATGGGGATCGTAAAGATGATAAAGCGGATAATTGTTATTTTATTAAAAATTATATTGAAAAAAGTCATATGGATAACCTTTGCTTCAATTATATGGAAATTTCAGGGAAAGATTATTATTCTGCCGAGATGCCAATGGGGATGGACAAGTCTATTTTTAAGATTGAATTATGCAACAATCCCGAAACACATGAGAGTACTCGAATTGAGAAATTAAAATCATTATTGAAATTAGATCATTTGGTGAAAGAGACTCGAGAACCGATTGAAAAATTAATTGAAGAATACGCCGATTGTTTTCATTTAAAAGGCGAACGATTGGGAACAGCCAAAGTCCCAAGCCATCGCATTGTGACTATGGACGATATACCTATATACGAGAAACCGTACCGGCCGGCGCATCTATTAAAGGAGGAGCTCGAGCGGCAGGTAACCGAGTTGCTTGAAAGCGATATAATACGCCCCTCGAACTCGCCCTTTTCATCCCCAGCATTTTTAGTCGCAAAGACGCCCGACAGTAAAGGGAATAAGAGATATCGATTCGTGGTCGATTACCGAAAATTGAATGACAAAACGGTTAAAGATAAATATCCTCTACCGAATATTTTGGATATAATTGATCAGTTGGAGGGAGCACGATATTTTTCGGTATTTGATCTAGCGCAGGGATTTTTCGAAATACCCCTACATGAACCCGATCGGTACAAAACAGCGTTTACCACTCCGCAAGGATTATTTGAATTTAACAAACTCCCAATGGGTCTTTGCAATAGCCCTGCCACGTTCCAGAGAGCCGTTGAGCTAGTATTCAAAGGATTACAAGGGCGTGAAATATTCCTATTCCTAGATGACGCCGTGATCTATGGAAAAACAATTGAAGAACACAATGAAAAGTTTGAAAAATTTTTGAAAAGGTTGCGAGACGCTAATCTTAAAATGCAGCCTGACAAGTGCAAATTTTTGCAAACCGAAGTGATTTATTTGGGGCACCTGCTAACACCAGAAGGAGTTCGCCCAGATCCGAGAAAAATTGAAGCGGTCAAAAATTTTCCGCGACCCAAAACGCAGAAAAATATACGCGAATTTTTGGGATTAGCGGGTTATTATAGGCGATTTATCGAAGGATTCTCGAACATCGCAAGACCTTTAAGCAATCTTTTAAAAAAAGAATCGGTTTTTCAATGGTCAGACGAGACCGAAAAGGCTTTTGAAATTTTGAAAAACAAACTTTGCGAAAAGCCAATATTGCAAATTGCTGATTTTTCAAAACCTTTTGTTGTTACAACTGATGCCAGTTTGCACGCCATTGGCGCCATCTTGAGTCAAGGGGACATAGGAAAGGATCGGCCTATAGCCTATGTGTCCCGAGTGTTATCCGATACCGAGAGCCGATACGATTCTTATTCGAGAGAAGCGCTAGCTATTCTCTACGCGGTATCTCAATTTCGACCATATTTATTAGGTCGACATTTCACAATTGTTACAGATTGTAAACCATTGGTGTGGTTTAAGAAATCTACAGATCTGACGACAAAGGTAAGCCGATGGCGAATAAAATTGAACGCATATGATTATGATATTGTGTACAAAAGTGGTAAGAGCAATACCAACGCAGATGCGCTTTCACGAAATCCGGTCACCGACGACAAACCCGAGGAGGAGGAAATCCACGAGAAGCTAGTCTTAGCAGTACAAACCCGTACGAGGGCGGGAAAAATACCAGTTCCTAATTATAGGGACAAAAGACCGAAGAAGGCAAATCGATCACGAGAGGAAATAAACCAAGAAAAATTAATAAAAACAAACGAAGTGAATCGATTGCCACCGTTACCCGAGGCAACTATGGAGCAAGAAAATGACAATGAAAGTGTTGACGAGAACGAAAGTCCACCACTATCAGGCGAAACGAGAGGTGAACCTGTATTCGAGGACACCGTTTGCAACGAGGACGAAATAAGGGAGCAAAGTGATCACGAAGTACGAGGAGAAGAGAAATTTGTGGAATGCAGAGAACAATTATACATGCGAAAAGACAACTACATATATTTCATTGACACAAAAGGTAACCCGTGCGACACAGGAGCAGAACAATTGTTATCGAGAAAATTTTTACCAAAATTTGCAAACCTAGAGTCAGGCGAAATCAAGTGCACTACAAGAAATAATCGGCAACTTTTCGCAGCAGTAATAAGGAGCACAACATCCGCAAGTACTACAGAAATTCGAAAGAATTTGATTGATACCTTCGAAGTATTGAAAGCATTGATAATAAAAAAAGGATTACGTTCTGTGAGTATAGCAAAAAGTCATAACGTTGAAAACGTAGAATGGAAGGAAATAGTACAACTAATGCGTAAAGCTCTGGAGAATGTGCAAATAAAGATCATAATCTGCCTGGGTATAATCAAATACATCGAAGAGCAAGATCGAAGCAAAATCATTAAAGAAATGCATTGCACCGCTGTAGGAGGACATCGAGGAGTCACCAAAACATATCGACGAATTAAACAGCGATATTTTTGGGAAAATCTCAAGGAGGACGTGCAAAATTTCATACGTACGTGTGTTACGTGTCAAGTGAAGAAGTTAGTAAGGGTTAAAACAAAACAACCCATGCAAATCACCGATACTCCACACTCACCTATGGAAAAAGTAAGTCTCGATATTGTTGGACCATTTCCAGTAACAGAAAATGGCCACAACAATATATTAACAATACAGTGTAATTTTTCAAAATATTGTATGGCAATACCTTTGAAAGATGCAACAGCAATGTCAGTAGCCGATGCATTTGTCAGAAGATTCATATGCATTTTTGGAGCCCCAGTGACAATTCTAACCGATCAAGGAAGCAACTTTATGTCAAAATTATTGCAGAGAATTGCAAAAAGGTTCAAGATTAAGCAAGTAAAAACGACAGCCTATCATCCACAGGCTAATGGTTCACTAGAACGCTCACATCATGCATTAGCGGAATATTTGAAAACAATTATGACCAATGAATCGTGGGACGAATTATTGGAACTTGCAACTCTATGCTACAACACCGTTCCACACGAAGGTCATTCTTTTACTCCGTACGAGTTAGTATTCGGGAAAATGGCCCGATTACCCTCTAGTGATCCACTAGAAAAAGAGGATCAACCCCCAACTTACAATGATTACGTTACAAATCTTAATCAAAAGTTATATGATTTGCAACGAATTGCCAGAGAAAAATTAATTGATTCAAAAATCAAGTCCAAATATTACTACGACCGCAAAGTAAATCCGCAAGAGTTTAGAATAGGCGATAATGTATGGCTATTAAAAGGAGGAAAGCAATATAAACTAGGAGATCAGTACGAAGGTCCATATACCGTCCTGGACATCTTCAATGGACAGCGCAATATCAAAATACAAATGAAAAATAAAAAAATAAAAACAGTCAACGCCAATAGACTCCGAATTTCGCATATCGAACCATCGCAAAATTAGGAATTTATCACCTACAAATTTTCCTATAATCAATAATAAATTTTTATATATATTGCCACAAGTATCAAGGTGAAGGGAAACAAATATAAAGCAAAAAAATTTTATACTTAGAAAAAAATATATAGCTATACGATATAAAGGGAAAAGGAACTTCCAAAGGAAGGAATAGTAAGAATAGGGTTATGATGTTAAATGAAATCTTTTATACTATAAAACTAACAATAAAAAAAAGGGGAAAATGCAAAATTTGAGGAATTTCTTGTTTAAAGTAAAAGTTTATTCTCTAATCTTAAAAAAAATTTCACGAAATTTCTTTTTTTTTTCTTTTGAGAAGTTTTGATTTGTTTTTGGACGAATACTGTAATGACATTACGATACGTTGCGATGGGACGGGCGACGAATTTTCGGGCCGAGAGGGAACCGTTGCTCCGGTCGAGTGAAAGGCTGGAGATGCGAATGAGAGAAAAATTACTTAGAACTAACAAACACTACATTTTTCTAACACTATTATTAAGAAAATATATGTACTTACCATGAATTTATTTACAAACTTTGTTTATTGCAGAATAAGAAGAAATACGTATATATGTATATTTATATGAAACACACACATGTTCATACAAGAAAAACCAATTTGTAAAACATATTATTGTAAAATAAAAGAAAATTGATTGAATTCCTTATAAAAATATAATTGTAAACATTTTTTATATCATCGAAAAACAATAAAAGAATGTATTAAGAAATTTTAGAAGAAAAATTTTGCGAATAGATATTTGTAAACCTTATTAACAAAAATAAATGTTTATACTTAAAAAAGTACCTTATAAACAATTGTAAATGAGCAACGGGGAAGTTATGAGATACTACTCTTTGTTCATAATATCAGGAGAACACATCATTACACCTTATGCATACACACATATATACACACAAGCACACTTCGTGTAATCGACTCGAGATGTACTCTCGTCTTTTTATAAGGGCGGAAGTGTAATGAAATAAACAAATTTCATTACGAAAGAAATACAAATACGTGAACAGATACGCAACAACGAGGAAAATTCACAACTATTGCGCACTAGCCGAAAAACTCGAAGAGACCTCGAGAATAGGAATTGCCCTTAATGCAGCACGCAACACGGGCAGGTAATACGTAGATGCGGAAGGCCGACGCCTTGAGGAAATCAAGAGTGGAAGATTGAAGAAAAGCGTAAACAAGTGTCATCATCGATAGAGAAGCGCCGAGAAAAACCTTCGACGGTCACGTAATTAGGCGTGGCAGCGGAAAGTGAGAGGGCCCAGCGCCAAAAATCACCTACCTGCTTAAATAGAGAAGATAAGCGGCGGCGCGGTCACTAAGTTCACAGACCGAAAACCGATCAGTACGATCGATTGACCGCAAGTGCGTGATCTCTATATACGCAGACACAAATAGTCGACAAGTACTCGAACCTGTATAATTGTATTCTTTTGAACGCGCGCAGAAAACACGAAAAGCAGTAGTGCGCGAGTCTTCCGTAATCAAGTAAACGGAGAAGACATTCCGTTCGAGAAAGAAAAGAGAGAGAGAGAGAGAGAGTGATAGATACGGAGCATAGAACGGACCGACCGAATACCTGTAAAAAGGCCCAGACGCGGCGGCGCCGTATACTCTCTCTCTACGAAGGAAGACCCTCACAGCGGGAGATTACCGAGCGACAGCATCCAACATCAACTTCTACATATACATAGATATAGATATACACGTACACATACAACACACCGAGAGTAGCAAGGTACTTTTTCTCTTCCTAAAATATCTGAGTCTTTCATTTCTATACTGGTCTCGTATTTTCCGACCCCTCACCCGGTAATGCGATCGTACAACTATCGCAAAGCAAGGGGCAATTACTGTAAATTCATGTTTAATAAATAAATGGATAAATATATACATATATACTTTTCACATAACGTATACCAGAGTCTTTTATTTATTTCCCTTGGAACCATTGCGAATTAAGAAATTGTATATACATGTTCAGACGTAACATTATCAACCTGATATTTCTGCGTAGATTTATTTCTGGTATTCGATAATTATTGTTTAAGAACTCCGCTATGCCAGATTTCCTAGTATACACATAGTACGCGGAGAACGCGCTCACCGATCCGTCCCGATCCGTCCTTTTAAAGTGGCGGTTTGTTGGGATCGTATGCGTTCGACTCGAATTATCTTCATATATTATTTTCAATCTGATAATTCTGCTTAGATTTATTTCTGGTATTCGGTAATTACTGTTTAAGAACATCGATATGCCAGTTTTTCTAGTATACATATAGTACACGGAGTACGCGCTCACCAATCCGTCCCGATCCGTCCTTTTGAAATGTCGGGTTGTTGGGATCGTATACGTTCGACTCGATTTGTGTTCATGTATTATTGTCAACCTGATAATTCTGCTTATATTTATTTCTGCTATTCGATAAATATTGTTTAAGAACTCCGCTATGACAGTTTCTCTAGTATACACATAGTACGCGGAGAACGCGCTCACCGATCCATCCCGATCCGTCCTTTTGAAGTGGCGGTTTGTTGGGATCGTATGTGTTCGACTCGATTTGTCTTCATGCATTATTTTCATCCTGATAATTCTGCTTAGATTTATTTGTCTTATTTAATACTGCTTGTTTAAGAACTCCCCTATGCCAGTTTTTCCAATCTAGATATAGTTCTCGAAGAACGCGCTCACGGATCCGTCCCGATCCGTCTCTTTGAAATAGCGGGTTGTTATGTGCGTATGCGTTCGACTCGAATTGTCTTCATGTATTATTTTCAACCTGATAATTCTGCTTAGATTTATTGCTATGATTGTTGGGATCGTATGCGTGCGACTCGATTTGCCTTCATGCATTATTTCCAACCTGATAATTCTGCTTAGATTTATTGCTCGTATTCGATAATTATTGTTTAAGAACTCCGCTATGCCAGTTATTCTAATATTGATATAGTACACAGAGAACGCGCTCACCGATCCGTCCCGATCCGTCCTTTTGAAATGGCGGGTTGTTGGGATCGTATGCGTTCGACTCGATTTGTGTTCATGTATTATTTTCAACCTGATAATTCTGCTAAGATTTATTGCTCGTATTCGATAATTATTGTTTAAGAACTTTTGTTATGTCAGATTTTCTGGTATAGATATAGTACACAGACAACGCGCTCACCGATCAGTCCCGATCCGTCCTATTGAAATGTCGGGTTGTTGGGATCGTATGCGTTCGCCTCGATTTGTGTTCATGTATTATTTACAACCTGATAATTCTGCTTATATTTATTTCTGGTATTCGATAATTATTGGTTAAGAACTCCGCTATGCCAGTTATTCTAATATAGATATAGTACACAGAAAACGCGCTCACCGATCCGTCCCGATCCGTCCTTTTGAAATGTCGGGTTGTTGGGATCGTATGCGTTCGACTCGATTTGTGTTCATGTATTATTTTCAACCTGATAATTCTGCCTATATTTATTTCTGCTATTCGATAAATATTGTTTAAGAACTCCGCTATGACAGTTTCTCTAATATACACATAGTACGCGGAGAACGCGCTTTCCGATCCGTCCCGATCCGTTCTTTTGAAATGGCGGGTTGTTATGTGCGTATGCGTTCGACTCGAATTGTCTCATGTATTATTTTCAACCTGATAATTCTGCTTAGATTTATTGCTCGTATTCGATAATTATTGTTTAAGAACTTTTCGTATGTCAGATTTTCTAGTATAGATATAGTACACAGACAACGCGCTCACTGATCCGTCCCGATCCGTCCTTTTGAAGTGGCGGTTTGTTGGGATCGTATGTGTTCGACTCGATTTGTATTCATGCATTATTTTCAACCTGATAATTCTTCTTAGATTTATTTGTCTTATTCAATAATGCTTGTTTAAGAACTCCCTTATGCCAGTTTTTCCAATCTAGATACAGTACAGGATGAACGCGCTCCCCGATCCGTCCCGATCCGTCTTTTTGAAATGGCGCGTTGTTATGTGCGTATTCGTTCGACTGGAACTGACCTCATGTATTATTATCAACCTGATAATTCTGCTTAGATTTAATTCTGGTATTCGATAATTATTGTTTAAGAACTCCGCTATGCCAGTTATTCTAATATAGATATAGTACACAGAAAACGCGCTCACCGATCCGTCTCGATCCGTCCTTTTGAAATGTCGGGTTGTTGGGATCGTATGCGTTCGACTCGATTTGTGTTCATGTATTATTTCCAACCTGATAATTCTGCTTAGATTTATTGCTCGTATTCGATAATTATTGTTTAAGAACTTTTCGTATGTCAGATTTTCTAGTATAGATATAGTACACAGACAACGCGCTCACTGATCCGTCCCGATCCGTCCTTTTGAAGTGGCGGTTTGTTGGGATCGTATGTGTTCGACTCTATTTGTATTCATGCATTACTTTCAACCTGATAATTCTTCTTAGATTTATTTGTCTTATTCAATAATGCTTGTTTAAGAACTCCCTTATGCCAGTTTTTCCAATCTAGATACAGTACAGGATGAACGCGCTCCCCGATCCGTCCCGATCCGTCTTTTTGAAATGGCGCGTTGTTATGTGCGTATTCGTTCGACTGGAACTGACCTCATGTATTATTATCAACCTGATAATTCTGCTTAGATTTAATTCTGGTATTCGATAATTATTGTTTAAGAACTCCGCTATGCCAGTTATTCTAATATAGATATAGTACACAGAGAACGCGCTCACCGATCCGTCCCGATCCGTCCCGATCCGTCCTTTTGAAATGTCGGGTTGTTGGGATCGTATGCGTTCGACTCGATTTGTGTTCATGTATTATTTTCTACCTGATAATTCTGCTTATATTTATTTCTGCTATTCGATAAATATTGTTTAAGAACTCCGCTATGACAGTTTCTCTAGTATACACATAGTACGCGGAGAACGCGCTCACCGATCCGTCCCGATCCGTCCTTTTGAAATGGCGGGTTGTTATGTGCGTATGCGTTCGACTCGAATTGTCTTCATGTATTATTTTCAACCTGATAATTCTGCTTAGATTTATTGCTCGTATTCGATAATTATTGTTTAAGAACTTTTGGTATGTCAGATTTTCTAGTATAGATATAGTACACAGACAAGGCGCTCACCGATCAGTCCCGATCCGTCCTTTTGAAGTGGCGGTTTGTTGGGATCGTATGTGTTCGACTCGATTTGTCTTCATGCATTATTTTCAACCTGATAATTCTTCTTAGATTTATTTTTCTTATTCAATACTGCTTGTTTAAGAACTCCCTTATGCCAGTTTTTCCAATCTAGATATAGTACGCGAAGAACGCGCTCCCCGATCCGTCCCGATCCGTCTTTTTGAAATGGCGGGTTGTTATGTGCGTATGCGTTCGACTGGAACTGCGCTCATGTATTATTATCAACCTGATAATTCTGCTTAGATTTAATTCTGGTATTCGATAATTATGGATTAAGAACTCTGCTATGCCAGTTTTTCTAATATAGAATTACTAACACAGAAAACGCGCTCACCGATCCGTCCCGATCCGTCTTTTTGAAATGTCGTGTTGTTGGGATCGTATGCGTTCGACTCGATTTGTGTTCATGTATTATTTTCAACCTTATAATTCTGCTTAGATTTATTGGTCGTATTCGCTAATTATTGTTTAAGAACTTTTCGTATGTCAGATTTTCTAGTATAGATATAGTACACAGACAACGCGCTCACTGATCCGTCCCGATCCGTCCTTTTGAAGTGGCGGTTTGTTGGGATCGTATGTGTTCGACTCGATTTGTCTTCATGCATTATTTTCAACCTGATAATTCTTCTTAGATTTATTTGTCTTATTCAATAATGCTTGTTTAAGAACTCCCTTATGCCAGTTTTTCCAATCTAGATATAGTACGCGAAGAACGCGCTCCCCGATCCGTCCCGATCCGTCTTTTTGAAATGGCGGGTTGTTATGTGCGTATGCGTTCGACTGGAACTGCGCTCATGTATTATTATCAACCTGATAATTCTGCTTAGATTTAATTCTGGTATTCGATAATTATGGATTAAGAACTCTGCTATGCCAGTTTTTCTAATATAGAATTACTAACACAGAAAACGCGCTCACCGATCCGTCCCGATCCGTCTTTTTGAAATGTCGTGTTGTTGGGATCGTATGCGTTCGACTCGATTTGTGTTCATGTATTATTTTCAACCTTATAATTCTGCTTAGATTTATTGGTCGTATTCGATAATTATTGTTTAAGAACTTTTCGTATGTCAGATTTTCTAGTATAGATATAGTACACAGACAACGCGCTCACTGATCCGTCCCGATCCGTCCTTTTGAAGTGGCGGTTTGTTGGGATCGTATGTGTTCGACTCGATTTGTCTTCATGCATTATTTTCAACCTGATAATTCTTCTTAGATTTATTTGTCTTATTCAATAATGCTTGTTTAAGAACTCCCTTATGCCAGTTTTTCCAATCTAGATACAGTACAGGAAGAACGCGCTCCCCGATCCGTCCCGATCCGTCTTTTTGAAATGGCGCGTTGTTATGTGCGTATTCGTTCGACTGGAACTGACCTCATATATTATTTTCAACCTGATAATTCTGCTTAGATTTATTTCTGGTATTCGATAATTATTGTTTAAGAACTCCGCTATGCCAGTTATTCTAATATAGATATAGTACACAGAAAACGCGCTCACCGATCCGTCCCGATCCGTCCTTTTGAAATGTCGGGTTGTTGGGATCGTATGCGTCGGACTCGATTTGTGTTCATGTATTATTTCCAACCTGATAATTCTGCTTAGATTTATTGCTCGTATTCGATAATTATTGTTTAAGAACTCCGCTATGCCAGTTATTCTAATATTGATATAGTACACAGAGAACGCGCTCACCGATCCGTCCCGATCCGTCCCGATCCGTCCTTTTGAAATGTCGGGTTGTTGGGATCGTATGCGTTCGACTCGATTTGTGTTCATGTATTATTTTCTACCTGATAATTCTGCTTATGTTTATTTCTGCTATTCGATAAATATTCTTTAAGAACTCCGCTATGACAGTTTCTCTAGTATACACATAGTACGCGGAGAACGCGCTCACCGATCCGTCCCGATCCGTCCTTTTGAAATGGCGGGTTGTTATGTGCGTATGCGTTCGACTCGAATTGTCTTCATGTATTATTTTCAACCTGATAATTCTGCTTAGATTTATTGCTCGTATTCGATAATTATTGTTTAAGAACTTTTGGTATGTCAGATTTTCTAGTATAGATATAGTACACAGACAACGCGCTCACCGATCAGTCCCGATCCGTCCTTTTGAAGTGGCGGTTTGTTGGGATCGTATGTGTTCGACTCGATTTGTCTTCATGCATTATTTCCAACCTGAAAATTCTTCTTAGATTTATTTGTCTTATTCAATACTGCTTGTTTAAGAACTCCCTTATGCCAGTTTTTCCAATCTAGATATATTACAGGAAGAACGCGCTCCCCGATCCGTCCCGATCCGTCTTTTTAAAATGGCGGGTTGTTATGTGCGTATGCGTTCGACTGGAACTGACCTCATGTATGATTATCAACCTGATAATTCTGCTTAGATTGATTTCTGGTATTCGGTAATTATTGTTTAATGACTTCGATATGCCAGTTTTTCTAGTATAGATATAGTACACGGAGTACGCGCTCACCGTTCCGTCCCGATCCGTCCTTTTGAAATGGCGGGTTGTTAGGATCGTATGCGTTCGACTCGATTGTTCTTAATGTATTATTTTCAAGTTGATAATTCTTCTTAGATTTATTTCTTTTATCTAATAAATATTTGTTAAGAATTTCTGAATTATGTGGTATCTCTTGGAATTTTGAAGAATTTTTTTTAATAGCTTTACCACTATGATTTATAAGTAAACCGATGGCGGACCCTTTCTCCGCTCCGCGGAGACCGAGAGACGGTTAAACAGTCTAATTGTTCGGAACGGAACATTGAACTAAACTATTGTAGAAAGACTACTGTGGAATGTTGGTACAATCTGTTCCGTCTGATTAATATTTTGAAATGCAAGTAGGACAGCAGGGTACACTTTTTGGTTCGTTTATTTTTTATTTTATTAATTTTGATAGTTAGAATTATCAAATCTGTATTATTTTCATCAAACGAAACACAAATGTGCGCTGCTGTCCTCCTTGCATTTCAAATACACTATACACTTTTAATGCACGTGTAGTGTATATGTACGCATGGTTCTGTCTATTGTTTGTCTTGAACATTGCTTTGAAACTAGTTTCCAAATATCATTGAGATTTATGCCTTGCCTCTATCATTATTCTGACTCTATCCCTTGTTGAATTCTGTACTTTTTCGAAGGTTATTTTGTTGTAATATTGTGCTCAAATTGTATTTACTTATTGCTTATAAAATATGGTCTTTTAAGCACAATCAATAAATAAAAGTAATAAACAGTTGTTAAAAAATTAATAATAATAGAAGTAATAATAATAGAAAAAAAAAATAAAAATAATAAACTTTTACTTTTTCATTATTATTATAATCCATTAATAAATTGACAATTTTCAATTTTCTTTACATATGTTTAAGGATCCTTCTATTATTTATTATTGTCTATTATTATTATTTATTATTATTTAGTTTTCAAAATTATTCATTGTTTGTGTTATTATTAAATATTATTAATTTTTTATCCTAAGCTCTTAAGTGAAAATGAACATCGGTTTACCAGGATGTGATTTACCTTATCCTCAAGTTGCTGGTCAGCATCATGAGTTTTTGAAAATTTATTTTGGCTTGAATTTAGAGCAGTTCAAAGAGTTGTGCCATAGCTCAAATATTAAGTATGATGTGCGAATTGTAAGTATAAAACATTTTTGATGAACGTTTGTTAAGCTCAACTGAATTTTATATCTATACATACCTATATGAATATTTTAATCGATCATGAATTCCTCTCTATTCATGTTTGCAGAAGTGTAGACGATGGTGTATTTACATTTTTATTTTACACATGCAGTGTTAAAGAATATGATTAAATAACCTAATTTAGCTTTAACTGTGTTTGGTGAAATTAATATTTAAAAACTGTCAGATATAATTCAGAAAAATGTTTCATAAGCATGACTATTAGGCTAGATTAGATAAGTATTTAGTTTTACTTTTTTTAAAAATATATTCAATACATGATTTTATGAACTGATTCTTTGTTAAAAAATACCCTTTTATTTTAAGATATTATAAGATCTATATTCATCTTCTACGCAAGAAAGTTTCTATACAATTGCTGAAGTGTTTGTTTATTATTAATTACTTTTCCTCCAAAGAAAGTTTGTGTAGAATTTAAAGTTTATAAGTCCTTATGACAAGCTAGTGAAAGTGTTTTATTATCATTGTTCAAGAATTGAAGAAAATTTTTACAGAATCTTCAGATTATATAAGGAAATAGCTATTTTGTGATGTGACAAGCTAATGATGTGTTAAGAATATTTATCTTTCATGCAAGAAGTTTGTACAGTTGTTGAAATGAATATGAATAATTATTAACTTTTTCTATCGTCTCCTGGGAGGTAGACTCTCAGGCTGTGGATCGAAAGGGATCCTTATGACCAGCTAGTGAAAGTGTTTTATTTTCATTGTACAAGAATTGAAGAAAGTTTATGCAGAATTTTCAGATTATATAAGGAAATAACTATTTTGTGATGTGACAAGCTAGTGAAGTGTTAAAATTATTTATCTTTCATACTAGAAGTTTGTGCAGTTGTTGAAATGGATATGAATAATTCATAACTTTTCCTATCGTCTCCTGGGAGGTAGACTCTCAGGCTGTACGTCAAAAGGAATTCTTATGATATATTATTATAGGGTTATAATAATATATCATATAGCTAGTGAAAGTGTTTTATTTTGTTAGTTTTTAGAGAATATTCAGTTTATATAAGGAAAACATTATCTTGTATTGTGAGTAGCTAGTGAAGTGTCAAGAGTATTCATCGTTCATGCAAGAAAGTTTCTAGGTTGTTTAACTGGATATGAATAATTCATAACTTTTTCTATTGTCTCCTGGGAGGTACACTCTCAGGCTCTATATCGAAAGTGATCCTTATGACATTCTAGTGAAAGTGTTTCATTTTCATAGTCCAATAATCAAGGAAAGTTTATGTAGAATTTTAAGTTTATAAGTCCTTATGACCAGCTAGTGAAAGTGTTTTATTTTCATTGTACAAGAATTGAAGAAAGTTTATGCAGAATTTTCAGATTATATGGAAATAACTATTTTGTGATGTGACAAGCTAGTGAAGTGTTATAAGAATATTTATCTTTCATGCTAGAAGTTTGTGCAGTTGTTGAAATGGATATGAATAATTCATAACTTTTCCTATCGTCACCTGGGAGGTAGACTCTCAGGCTGTACGTCAAAAGGGATTCTTATGATATATTATTATAGGATTATAATAATATATCATATATTATTATAGGGTTATAATAATATATCATATAGCTAGTGAAAGTGTCTTATTTTGTTGGTTTTTAGAGAATATTCAGTTTATATAAGGAAAACATTATCTTGTATTGTGAGAAGCTAGTGAAGTGTCAAGAGTATTCATCGTTCATGCAAGAAAGTTTCTAAGTTGTTTAAGTGTATAAGAATAATTCATAACTTTTTCTATTTTCTCCTGGGAGGTACACTCTCAGGCTGTATATTGAAAGTGATCCTTATGACATGCTAGTGAAAGTGTTGTATTTTCATTGTTCAAGAATCGAAGAAACTTTATACAGAATTTTCAGTTTATATAAGAAAATAATTTTCTTGTGATGTGATGAGCTAGTGAAGTGTTAAGATATTCATCTTGCTTTATGAAACGTAATGTTTTATAAAATAATTAGTATGGCTATATCAATGTGGTTTTCATCATTTAAGAATCAAAAAAAGTTTATCCAGAATTTTCAGTTTTTATAAGGAAATAATTTTCTTGTGATGTGACAAGCTAGTGAAGTGATATGTATCTTGCTTTATATGAAACAGTAATGTTTTATAAAATAATTAGTATGAATATATTAGTTTGGATTTCATCGTTCAAGAATTGAAGAAAGTCTATCCAGAATCAGCATGGATATATAAATTTGGTTTTCATTGTTCAAGAATCAAAGAAAGTTTATCCAGAATTTTCAGTTTATATAAGGAAATAATTTTCTTGTGATGTGACCAGCCAGTGAAGTGTTAAGAAAGTGATAAATATGATTATTTCAAGTGATTATATCAAGCTATTTTTATTTTTCACGATTTAGCAGGCACTTTCCAAATGGTCAAAGGTATCTCCATGAATTTTTTGGGTCAGGGTCCGGAGCGAACTCTCACTTTTCTTAAAATTAAGGTTTAAATGAATGAATACAGCTGTAACATATAGATATAACTTTAAAAGTATTTTTTCTTGTAAACTAGACAAAATTTGCAAACAAAACTCTATTCATCTTATAATAGGCCGCCTCGTCATCGTACGCAAATTTGAACGACGGCTTTAAAAAATTCATATCTTGAACTTTAACACCCTCTTTTCCGTTTTTTGATAAAATGATGTTTTATACCCGAAAAATGTCGTTGAAAACGACGAAAAATATCCGGAAACGGCTGAGCGCTCCTCCCACTCGTTGCGCACTTGGCTGCTATTAGCTGCTCGGCCGCGGTTGTAGTCAAGAGATGAGCTCGAAAAATACACGTATATGGGAAAAAAAACTCGAGATACGGTTGATTCTTATTGGAACCGAACCATCGAGTACAACTGAATACAAAATGGCAAGTATTAGACTCGTGATTTTTCATTGAAAAGCGTGGCGGCGGGCGATTGAACAAGTGAATTTTTCGCAAAAAAATTTATAAGATATACGGTTAATAATTGCGAGAAGTGATTGTATTTATTCTCACGATGCCCGGAATATTATTGTCAGACTAATTGCTACTGTTGAAATGACGTAAGACGAGCACAAAGTTACATAAAATTTATAAAAATTAAAATTGTAGCGATGGACATACAAACTTATTCATTGTAATCTTTGTACATGACAAACGCTATATATAAAATATCAGACCAATAAATTATTATTAAAGCCATGAAAGCCGGCTGTAAAGTCGTGGTAAGCGAAGGTTAAAATATAGAGAAATTGTTAGTTATAAACATAGTAACACAAAACAGACTGTACAGTCTTTCATGGCTTTAATAATAATTTATTGGTCTGATATTTTGTATATAGCGTTTGTCATGTACAAAGATTACAATGAATAAGTTTGTATGTCTATCGCTACAATTTTAATTTTTATAAATTTTATGTAACTTTGTGCTCGTTTTACGTAATTTCAACAGTAGCAATTAGTATGACAATAATATTCCGGGCATCGTGAGAATAAATACAATCACTTCTCGCAATTATTATCCGTATATCTTATAAATTTTTTTGCAAAAAAATTCACTTGTTCAATCGCCCGCCACGCTTTTCAATGAAAAATCACGTGTCTAATACTTGCCATTTTGTATTCAGTTGCACTCGAGGGTTCTGTTCCAATAAGAATCAACGGTATCTCGAGTTTTATAAAAATAATCGCCTCATCTCTCCGTCTATTGGTAATGTATGGTTCGTGATGTGGTGTCTGAAGGTCTAGCTTAGCTGTTAAGCACTCGTGCTAATTAGTGGCAATAGTATCGTTGATGTCAAGATGGTAGAGGTCCATTTAGGTATTGGAATCATCACAATTGGTGTGCAGTTCAATAAGGAATTTATTGCAGCGAGTTCATCTCAATAAAGTCACCGATAAATTCTGCATCATCACAAGAGTAACAGAGAAGTTGGGGGAGGGGGAGAGGAAGGGAGAGAGATATATAGTATAACGTTGGTTTTCGCTCCACGCTAGCTGGGAATGCGTGGAGGCTTACAAAATCCAGGTCGTTATAATTATCGGCCCGGCTCCTCGAGTTCCCCTGAACCCGGTGGCGCCAGGCACTTACCTGCAAGTGCCAGAGTCTCGCGACTCCTTTAACAAACTCGAGGATGGGGCGGATTTGCCGGCTAGTTAGCTCAGCCCCGCGAACGCGGTAAGGAGAGAGGGTGGTTCGGATAGTAATATCGCGTGGTTATTAACAAAAGCAAATGATCATTTATTCGACTAAAACTCCTTACATCACAGATAACCAAAGGCAACCGGGCTAAACAACCACCGCAAGATAAAAGAATACGCGAGGTATTCGGCCTCTTCGGGCGACGCTACGCAATTAAAAGAATACGCGAAGGTATTCGTCCGCACCTTGGCACGCACTCCAAGGGGATAAACTCCGCACAACACTAGAACTCAATTACCGCTGGGACTTTACAATAAACAAAATGCCAGATAACCACGTAGATATCCGACTCTCGCGCGTCTCAAGGCCTAACACATACGATGCCCGCTTGGCTACGCATTCACTCTTTGTCCGCCGACTCTTTATTCACACTTTAATCGTATAGCCGCGATTGCCCACACTTAGTGCAAATCGCAGCCGTCTAAACTACTTTTGGCCGAGAGCGTGTCTGCGTAACCACGACCTACAACACCTCCCGCGCCTTATCCTAACACGAGTCGGACGAGGCCCCCTTGTCCTCGCCGACTAATTTCCGCGAAACACTCGTATACCGCACACGACAATAACAGATATCCCCGAGTTACCTATCCGCGACAGAGAGCCAGAGAACGCGTAGATACGTGGAGATAGCCAACGCCCGAGATACCCGGTAATAATCGTCTTTCGCCCCGAAATGTCGAGACAAACTTCGCCCGAATCATACGAAGATAAGGTCGCTCTAAGATCACGTCGACACGACGAGACAACCAATGCCCGAGGTACGCCGTTCGCCGGTACTCCGTGCTCGTGGCAGGCGACAAAATAGCCGTGTCGCAGATATCCGCGCGGAAGGTAACCGAGGTAAACGTAATACGCAAATACCAAGACACTGACCTAACTAAGAAAAGACACCGAAAGTAACGGAGACACCAAGGCAACATGATCCGAGCTTCCTGCGCTCGCCGATGTTCTCGCGCGCGCAAGATATCAGATGCCGCGTCCGCGAAGCCGCGCGTAGAGCTGCACGCGCACCCACGAGGAAGACTTAGCCTCATGTAGAACGACCCACTAACCTTTTCCTCATCCAATCAATCCATGGATGTCCTTGCAAAATGCCAATGAAAACCGAGTCCCTCGGGCGTGAGCCGCAACGTCGTCCGAGCTGGAGCGGCCGGGGCAGGAGTGTCGGCTCCTATTGGCCGATTCGCTTGGGCCGACGGCCCGAACAGACACGCTCGCCTCGCGCGTTGTTGATCGCGGCGCATGCGTGTTCGACGCCACTATCACTCTCAATGTTGGAGAAGACGGCCACGAAATTCAAACGCTCGCGACAACAGACAACCAGCATTCATACAGACAATTCACGCAACGCCTAAGTTATGCGCGAATTACGAAGTACAATGTAACTCTCAGCGACTCCTTCTGTCTGGGCCCTTGATTCGGTAGTACGCCTGTTACAAAGGGCGCAAAGGCTGCCTTTTATTATTTCCAACGTTCTCGCGGGGAAGCAACCATCACGCTGGCCGTGCTGCAGAAGGCTCTCACGTAGGAAGAACCCGCCCGTCTCATCTGCGTCCGACGACTTACGACGAGCCGGAATTGAACGCCCTGTATAAATCTGTTGTTGTTATTGTTGCGCCGGAGTCCATCTCCTTCTCCTCTTACCGGAATAGGAAGCGAAAGAGCCCTCCGTCTTTTCCTCACTCCACTGTCGTCTCTCCTCTCTTCGCGCCGCTTTTCCTCGAAAGAAGCAAAACGCCATTAACACATGCACTCCATCCCCATTCATACGGCCCTGAGACGCTCTACCCCGGCAGCTCGGTGCTCGATGTGACGTGGCGATATTTTGCCACGTTACAATAGATATAGATATAGATATGTTTATTTCACCTTGGGGTAGAAACCTATCTGGCAGTTTCAACAAGATACAGAATCGCAGATATAAAATACAATAAAATAGAATAGTAGAGTAGTGCAGCTTGGAAGTAGATCAGTACAGTTTATAATAAGACATTCGCAGAGACATACAACGAAAAGATACAAAAATAGAGGACTTTCGGAGACTTTCTACTTATTTAATACATTCGCCAAGATAATATTGTAGATGTACAACTAGTTTTATACAAAATAACATTAGAATTTAAATAAATACTCACTTTTTACACAAACAAAATAAAGAGTAAAATAAAAAGTAACATAAAAAGTAACAAGTGCTAATTATCGTATCGAGCACGCATAGGATCTACGACTAATCCTTCATTCACCATGCAAGCCTCCTAGTCAGCCCGGTCTCTGTCAAGTAGCTTCTTATACAAGGTACGCATAAACGATGCTAGTTTTTTTTTAGTAAAATTAGTGATGGAGAGAGAGTTTAGGAGACTGGAAGCACGAATGGTGAAAGAATTTTTCCACGCTTCGGTGCGTGGGGCCGAGTAGAGAAGAGCCTACGGAGGGTTCCTACTAGATTGCCGTATATCGGACTGTTCTGCTATAAGTTTGAATTCCTTTACCAAATATGAGGGAGAACCACGCGCCAGGGCACTGTAAGCTTGGATGCACGGGAAATAATTGCGCCTATTTTTAACTGACAACCAGCCGAATGAGAGCCGGTGCGGCGTAACGTGCGCTCGTTGAAGGATGTTCTCTACGACGAAACGGGCGCGTGCATTCTGCACTGTTTGTAGCTTTCGTATACACGTTTTGAGATCGGCATAGACAGGACAGACATAATCAAATAGAGGGAAGATTAAAGATTGACCAGCTTTTTCCTTAGAGACTGAGACAGAGAGCGCCTGTGAAATCTGAGCACAGCCAGAGAAGCGTAGACTTTACAGACGATATGCCTGGTATGCAGTTGTCAATCGAGAGTAGGAGTCAACCACAGACCGAGATTTTTGGCTTCGGACACATAGGGGAGCTCTGTTGCGTCAATATTAACACGGGAGAGAGAGAGAGAGGGAGAGAGAGAGAGACAGAGACAGAGACAGAGACAGAGACAGAGACAGAGACAGAGACAGAGACAGGGACAGGGACAGGGACAGGGACAGGGACAGAGACAGAGACAGAGACAGAGACAGAGACAGAGACAGAGACAGAGACAGAGACAGAGACAGAGACAGAGAGAGAGAGAGAGAGAGAGAGAGAGAGAGGGAGGGAGGGAGGGAGAGAGAGAGATGTTGGACAAACGTGACATTGATAGTGTAATTTTGAGAAAACTCGACTTTTTGATATCGGTAACTATTGAAACAAATATATTTTATATTAAAAATATGCAATCTAATGATCATAATCCAAATCCACAAAAATCAATACCTATTGTTTCCTTATTCCATAATCCTTCTTGTTTCACAATATCAATTTTTTTAAATCTAAAAATACTATTGCTTTTTGTGTATCTTTGATGTTTATAAGAACTGGCAAATTTATAAGGGTCAATGTTTAAGTTAACAGCTAAAAAACAGTTATTTATAAAGTTGTAGAAAATTTTCTGATTACGTAACCGTAATGAAACTTCTTTTACATTAAAGTTATATTAAAGCTCATTGAGACCTTCGATTAAAGCTGTTAAGAACACTTAAGAATATTAATTTTTAATCTCACAAATCTATTTCTATATTAAGACATCTTTTTTATATAATTAAAACAAATTTCTAAACATTTAGATAAAAAAAAATAAATAAGAAATTATTTTAAAACAGTTCTGTATTTAAGGGGAACCAATACTTTTAAAACATGAAAAATAAAATTATAAAATATTAATATTAAATTAAATATTAAGCATTTTTAATTTGAATTCTTGAAATCCAATTTGGGACCTACCAACTTTCAAGTAGTAAAACGTTTCATTTCATCTATTTTGAGGCTGAGAATCGTGCACACTGCAGAGAAACTTAGAAAAATATGTTTTTAATTTTGTGATATTATTTTTATGTTTAATTCTTTACTTTTCGCTTTGTTCATTTATCCTAATTTGTTCCTGAAATCCTATAGAACATATCCATATGAGTCAACGTATTCTTAAATATGATATATTTGTATTTTAAGTTGGAGAAAAGTGAAAGCAATTCTTCGAGCCAAATATTTATTTAACAGCAACAGTTTCAAGTCACTGGTGCTCCTTTTGAAAGCTGATAAAATACAGCTATTAGCACATAATAATAAAATACAAACAAAATTTGTTTTTTTCATTTTCTCCAATTTACTAATGTATTGAGCGAAGAGAAGCTATTTAATTTATTTGTATTTTAATTCTATTATATCTTGTATTTTAGGCACGAGGAGTAACGAAACCTATCACACCTGAAGTTACCGAAAGAAAAATTAATTCTATCGTGAAAAGTACAGTAAAAGTTAAACAACTTGACTTGAATAAAATTGGAGTAAGAGGATTGTATTTGAATTCAAAAAATGAAAAGGAAGTTACTGAATTAAAAGATCGACAGAAAATGTTTAAGGTATAAATATTGTGATGTGGTGGACTGGGGAGTCGGCTGGGGCATTCTCCCGGTGCACCTCCATATGTGGTCTGGTGCGCCGCGGCCTTTATTTTATTTATAGCACTGCGTGACCTAAATTCGCATTTATGCCACTCTCTTCAGTGGCATAAATAATCGATTACGGCATTATAGCCTGTAGCTTATACCACTCGCTTCGCTCGGGCACCAACTTCGCGCCGTGCCGTTAAGGACTACTTATGCCACTAGTATCGTAATGTACTATTGTATGGGCGCCTTGGCCGCGGATCCGCGTGCGCGCACGCACTCGCGCTCGGCCAGCGGCACGAGTCTCTGGAATCTCGGGCGGGTCGGCAAAGGAAATAAAAAAATAAGTTCACTCGCGTACTAGTAATTTGCCTATTTATTTTGTTATTCAGAAAAAAATGTGACACAAACGAGAACACGCCTCGTGGCGGTTGGCGGCAGTCGCGTCGCCTCGCAATCGCGTTCGCGCGCGTATCGGCCATTCGCGGCTGCCGGTCGGGAGAAGTCACGATTTCGCGCACACCACAGACTTACTTCGATCTTTCTGCACGGCTCGTCCTCATGTTCTGGTGCGGGCTCGCTGTAAGGCGGCCGAAAAACGTAACGAAGCGCGGGCGGCGGTAGTAAATCTCCTCTCTCAATCCCTCTCTTTCTCACAAAAATCGTGCTGATGCTTTGGCTCTCTCGCTCGCTCTCCGCGGCCTTTCGGCCCTCACGCACACACACTCAAATCACACGCATTCGGGAGGAGCCACGTGACTCCTCGGCGGCGGTTATGAATTACACACTCAATTATTTACACTAATTTTACGTACGCTTATAGCAATTATTGCCGACGCTTGTACACGTTTCCTAAATACATTTCGCAATTTTCGGCTTGTTTACAACACACGTTTTCACTTAAAATATCGCTGAAACTCACGTATAACACGCACATTCACTCTGCGTTCTTCCCTCGCTTTTCCCTTCGCTAAGGGTTCCTCGCCCGGGGTGGCGGCTGCAGTCGATGTGAAGGAGGCTCGCTGGTCTGCTATTGTTACCGCGGCTGTGACGTCACAGCGTGGCTCTTAGCCCGTGCGGCGCGCGGCCTTCTCTCGCTGATAGGCGGCTATGTGTGTTTCGGTGCGCGCGAGACGTCGGCTTCTTCTCCCTGCAAGCAGACGAGCATTAGGTGGTGTTCGCTTTTCCACCAGCTGCAGGTGTTTGCCGGGAGAAGACGCACCCCGTCACAATATATATTATTTTAAACAAATGTATGATTTTTACATTTTCTAAGGAATTATAGTGTGTGACGTTGTGCTTTTGAGGGTTTTAGTTATTACTTGTGACACGGGAGAGCGTGGGCAAAATCCGGGATTTTTCCGGGTTGTGTTCTTCCACGCGTAATTAGGCGTTAGCTACACTCCGCGTTCTTCATTTAATATCGAGGCGCCTTGAACGCGTCACGGTTCCGCGCCTACTCTCTCTCGGCCGGCTTGATACTCTCGGCACTCAGGGTCGCCTGAGTCGAGATCGTACGCGGGGATTCTCTTTCGAAAATAATTGAACACTGGATTTTTATACGGACAAGTTAGATGGTATGATTTATTTGGAACTATTTACACTTTCGGCGATACTTGAATTAACACGGGGCGGCTCGCATACTCGCCCTCGGCTATGGCAACTCGCACGCGTAATAACACTTTGGGCTTCGCCCCACGGTAGCTTACACTTTACTTTCTCTCTCGTGCTCGATTCCTCTCGTGAGGCCGACTTCTCGTTTCCTACGAACGCACGAAAACTCAACGGACACGTGTAGATTGCGTTTGGGCTCCTGGTGACACTCTCTGAATTGCTCTCTGTATACGCGATGATGCTCTGGTCGAGGTCGTATCGGCCTCTCTCGTGCTCATGCACTCGCGATCACACCTCAGCTATCACCGTGTTGTGACCGCTCGGCACACAAATCGGGGAACAAAAATCGAGCGCACGATTTGTCAGAAAATCACCCATATGTATATATATACTAATAATAGAATTATTATTTTACAGGTTTTAAATCAAATGATAAATATAGAAGACAAAGCAAGTGCAGAGAAATATGTTGATGAATTGGCTTCTAAGGTTGTATCCAAGGCAATTACAACGGCTTATATTGCCAATATTAATTTAGACGAAATACACGAGTCAAATCTGCTAGTTGACTTCCCTCTGCACATCAGTGGTGAAAATCCTGATCAGGATATCAATAATGAGGGTATTAATGTTACAACAGGGTACATTCATACACATGCATCTTTTACTGAGATGCATTGTGAAGACGGATGGCTGGATAGCACTAATATCTTTATTTGGGGATTACCCAATTCAAAAAAAATATGGCTGTTTATTCACCCAAATTTCACCACAAGATTTTCACAGCTTCTGAAGGTCGAAATGACGAAGGCCACACTGAGTGAAGAGCAGCGTAATGAGCGTCAACCCGGGTGCAATTGGCCCTATCATCATAAAGATGTCTTTGTGACTGCGGCTTGGTGCCGTAAAAATGGTATACCAACCGAGGTAGTGGTGCAAAACGTTGGAGATGCCGTATATATTGGTCCCAATGTTCTGCACCAAGTAGTAAATGTTGGTGTAGGATTTGCGCAGGCTGTCAACGTTGGAGGACCACAGTGGCGCCTTCTTGCCAGACATTTTCAGCCATGCGACTGTATAGGTTGTGCAGTTAAATATTGCTTCACGGATCGGCGTTTTTTCTCAAAAGTCGTTTCGGTAAAACGTCCATTTCACAGATGTGAGGAGGATGATTGCGAATATCATGCGGACATTTTGAAAGATTTAGAATACCATCAACAAACTGTACATAATCAGAAGCCACTAATAATATGTGAGCAGTGTAATAAATCTTATGCTAGTAAGACTAATTTGAATCGTCATATTCAAAGAGTACACAACAAAGTAGCGTTTACATTTGAATGCACGGGGTGCAAAAAGATTCTTAGCCGTGACAACATCACTAGACACAAAAAACTGTGCATTCAAAGCAAAAAATAAACTGACACAATACACAAACATATCGTCGGTTGGAAGAAGATCCAGCAAACCGAGCTAAACGTTGAAGAACCAGCCGTTCGGACCGAGTTTTGAAAAACCAGCCAGCCGAGCTAGGCGTTGAAGAACCAGCCCATTAAGCGAGGCGTTGAAAAAGCAGACTCCAATTCTGAGGAGTAAGAACCAGACAACTCAGACGAATTGGAGTCTGCTTTTTGAAACCTTCATCTGAGTTGTCTGGTTCTTACTCTTCAGAATTGGCGTCTGCTTTTTCAACGCCTCGCTTAATGGGCTGGTTCTTCAACGCCTAGCTCGGCTGGCTGGTTTTTCAAAACTCAGCCCGAATGACTGGTTCTTCAACGCTTAGGTCGGTTGGCTGGGTCTTCCTCCCAACCGACGACATCACAATACACAAACACGTACACGCCGACTCAAATGTAAATTTAAGGGGACCAACCACCTTTACAATCTGAAATTAAAAAAAAATGTTCAAATAATTATCAAATTGTATAGTTAATTATAATTTAATTGAAACTTTTTCCATCTAATAGTATGTATAAAATACTATAAAAATTAATTTTTATTTAGCTAGTTTGAGCCAGATACACATTCATGTCAGCGTAAACACTGTTCGATGACTTTTGTCACTGTCCGTAGGATTCTAAGGGTACGCTTGAATGAAATGAGTCCAAAATTTTTTTACAAGTTTGTTATAGCATTAGTTTTCGTATGAATGTAGGGATTTTGATTTGAATGAATAGAACGTTTAGAAAAAATAAAAAGTGTCAAAATATTTAAAAAAAATGATTTTTACAATAATTTTGACACATTTTTTTTTTTCTAAACGTTCTATTCATTCAAATCAAAATCCCTACATTCATACGAAAACTAATGCTATAACAAACTTGTAAAAAAATTTTGGACTCATTTCATTCAAGCGTACCCTTAGAATCCTACGGACAGTGACAAAAGTCATCGAACAGTGTCTACGCTGACATGAATGTGTGTCTGGCTCAAACTAGCTAAATAAAAATTAATTTTTATAGTATTTTATACATACTATTAGATGGAAAAAGTTTCAATTAAATTATAATCAACTATACAATTTGATAATTATTTGAACATTTTTTTTTAATTTCAAATTGTAAAGGTGGTTGGTCCCCATAAATATTTTTTTTCTTTCTTTATATTTTGTTGTTATTATTATTTTGACCACACATACATACATACATACATACACATACATTTGTATACCATTCCTTCCATAGTTTTCACGATTGCAAACATTGGAATGTAACATTTATTTTTCTATGTTTTAATGTTTACAGCGACAATAAAGTTAATGTATTTAAATTTTACAAAAAATGGCTTTGTTTTTTGTCTTCATAGCAATATGCAAAACATTCGAGCATACCAAATATATGCCGAGATCAACTGCGTCAATTGAAAAAATTTCCGAGTCTATCAGCCTAACGTTAACTAATCTACATTTATTATCCTTCTACTTACTTCTCGATCGAACGATGTATCAGAATTTAGCTGCACCAGAAAGTTGATATTCAATTATTATAAAATTCTTGACAAGCCACTGAAGAGAAAAGTTGTTGCATCATTGAAGGTTAAGAGAAAATATGGATAAGTATATCCAAGAAAATATTTTCGAAGCAATGAACGAGATCATCGCCAATTTAATAAAATTGAGAAAAAACCAACCATCTGATTTAGGGCCAAATGCCAATTTTCTTATTTTGCATTGCGTTATGGTGAAGTTAAAAGAGAGAGATGAGAATAGTTACTCTATAACATGTGAGTTTTTTATTGTCTATATATATAATATTATGTAATATTTTGTAAAATTTTTCTAACATTATGTATGCTTAAACGTACTAGTAGGAATTTACTATTTCATGTTCTAGTATGAAATTTTACGAATGAAATTGTCGATTTCAGATGAACATGTTTGCGACTTATGGAATAGGATGAAAGAAAGGTATGATAGTCTGTTTGCCAGGTTCGAAGCTGGTGAAATACGAAACTTTACCGATGAGGAATCGAAATTATTCAAAAATTTTTTATGTCTTTTGTATATCGTTTAAAATAAATAGTTTTCAAAAACTAACATTTAAGAGACTTTTTCGAAAAAATTTTTTGCATAGAGATTGTCAATTTATTTCATACAAATTCCAAAAAGTGTATATTTTGTTTTCAGTTTGAAAAATAATACAGCTTTTTAATATACCTTATATTATAATATAATTGCGCAAAACTGATTTTGAGCATTCATAATAATTTGTAGTAATTGAAGCAGGAATTTTCATGTTGGTGGACAAATCTACCGCGGCCAACCCTCAATACGAACATACCCATACTGAGAGGCAGATGCTCTTCGACAGAAATCCGAGATTCTCATTAAAAAAAAGCTTTCTATCTAGCTTTGCAAAACAGCTCAGCGCAGGTTATAGCAAAATGAAGGATTTATCTTGTAACGCGCTTCGGTGTTGTTGGCGTTACTGGCCTCGTCCCCAGTGGAATCTGCCGCTAAGGATTCCGGGTAGGCGCCAGACGCAGCCCGCGTGCCTCGGAGTCTCGCGACTCCTTGTATCGGAGGCAAGACTCGTGTTCGAGGACGAGACGGATGTTGTTAGCTTGGGGTTTTGGCGCGGTATCACTTGGGCTTCACCGGCTAGCTCAGCCCCAGGTTACCGGTGGGAGAGAGGGCGGTTCGGGTGTTGAGAAACACGCAAATAAAAGTCGGTCACTTAGCAAGAAATTAGCTACACTGTTTATTCCCTTCGATACAGTGAGGAAAATACAAGGTAAGATAGCGTAATTATAAAGAGAGACAACACTACTTTTAGACAACAATTAGAGTCCACGCTTGACTCTCGCGCCTAATAAAGAACTTTGAATCCGCTTGATTCCGTACTTAAGATTATGAACACGGCACAGACAACAACAATATAGCTGAGATAACTAGACTCTCGCGCGTCTCGAGGTTGTTTCCAATCACACGTAAAGTCCGCTCGACTTAGTCTTTCACACTAGCCCGCTCGGCTTCCTATCAGACAACATCCATAGTCGTGCGCGACCCCCTTGTTCGTCGCACGACCGTTTATACTACGTCGGGGCTCAGCGACGCCCGCGGTCCGACGAATTACGGCGACCTTCGCTCCCTACTAAAATATGCTACAGCCGGACGAGTCCGCTCGACTCGCCGACTTAGATAACACTCGTTATTCCTTTCGCGCACGCACTTACTATTTTTACACTCCGAACACTTAATTCCGCGATCACAATAAAAGCTTAAACCTAACTAAGAGAAGACAGCATAGTCGAGGCAGCTGCTCGCGGCGATGTTAAACACGTTCGCGAGACAAAGAAACCCGATCACGCGTGGAACTGCGCTTTCAGCCCGCAATGTAAAATGGAGATAACTTAGAGAACACCACTGACCTTCTCCTCTATTCCTGGGGTTGAACACGAAGTCCTCCTCGTCGTCAGATAGCTCGTTCAATCACACACAAAGAGTACCGGAATTTTCCCTCGGGAGTTAGCGCTGCACGTCTAAGCTGGAACGGCCGGGGCAGGAGAGTGCCGGCTCGCGCTCGCATCGCTCGCCTCGGACTCTCGTGCTCCCTCACCGCCGATCGGCGCGCTCGCTCATTGGTCGGTTCGCTTGGGTCGACGGCCCGCGCTTCGCGGCGCTACAGGCTCGCGCGCCTCACGCTCCGTCGATCGCTACGCATGCGCTCTCGACACCTCGACTATTAGAACTGCTGGAGCAGACAGCCGCGAAATACGAACGATCGTTTTGACAGGTAACTAGACAGCACGCAAACAATTTATTTATTATAAGATAACACGTAAATCGCGAAGTACGATGTAACTCTCAGAGCTCCCGTCTGTCTCGGCCGTTGATTCTTGAAGCTCCTGTTACATCGGGCGCGGTACGCTGCTTTTTACTTCTAACATCCGGTGCAGGTGAGCAACCATGGCGCTGATCCTGCTGCATCAGACGCTCACGTAGGAAGACCCCGCCGCATTCGTTATCAGCGTCCGACGGCTTACGATAAGCGAGTGGAGCTGGATGCCCTGCTTGAAGCTGGATAGCTGTCGTCACGCCGACCATGACTTCCTTCTCGGCCAATTCCTCCTCTCTCTCGTCTTGGCATAGAAGGAATCTGTCATATTTTCCGGCTCTCGCCGTCGTCTCTCCGCCTCTCGCGTCGTTTATTAACCGGGAATAAACAAACGCCATTAAATCATTCACTCGATCACCATTCACTCGACCTCGAGACACTCTGCCCCGGCAACTCCTGAAGCTTGTGGCGTGGTGAAATTTCCCCACGTTACAATCTATCTATCGGTCTATCTATCTCTCTTACCGTGTGAAATCCTGAACTCGTTTCAAACTGCAAGAATATTAACACGTCCAAGAGCGTGCATCAAAACTATATTCGCCCGGACACCGAGAGTGAAAAGAGAGATAGTACGCAGACGCTGCAGTCGTCCTGGAGGCGGTCGCTCGCACGAGAGGTGAAGGTCGCACGAAGAGGGGCGCAACAGGAGCTAACACGCGCGGAGCGGTCAAAGAATATCTCGATACGCGCGGGGGTCCGTACGAAGGGCACGGCTGCTACCGCAATACTGATAGATTCAAATAGATAGATCCAAAATATGACACACTGTTGTAATAACGCGAAAATAAGTATGGCAACCTCGCTCTTTCTCTATGGGTCTATACTAGGCCTATCTCTCTCTCTCTCTCTCTCTCTCTCTCTCTCTCTCTCTCTCTCTCTCTCTTTCTCTCTCTCTGAAACTACAGAGGGTGCTCAATACGGGCATCCGATATATCTATGGTTTAAGGAGGGATGAGCACATTACCCCTTACAGGTGCGAGTTGCAATGGCTTACGACGGCTAGGCGGTGGGAGTACTTTTCTGCGTGCCTGCTGAGCTTTTTGTAACGGGCTCTCCAGCTCATTTGTTAGCTGGTTTTCATTTCAGCAGAGCTCTTCGCTCTGTCAGGGGGGATGTGACGCCACTGGATATCCCATCTTGGTCCTCGGAATTCTATAGGAATTCTTTTAGCGTCAGCTCGTCTTATCTCTAGAATTCCTTGCCCTCTAGTCTCCGTGACATCGTCCAGCTTCGGGCGTTTAAGGGATGCGTCTTTAGGTACTTCCTTGGTCTGGACTGAGACGATGTTACTTCTCCTATCCTTCTATTTCTATTTCAATTTCTCTTCTTTTTCCTATTTTTCCTTTTGCATGGGGTGCAATGTCTTCTAAATCGTACTTTTCTGGTACTGTTATAGTTTTCTTTTTTCTCTTGTTATTTTGCTGTTTTGTTTTTATTGTTTTTATTATTTTAAGTTTCGCGCGCGCCAGAGGGCTGCAAAGGAGGATGCCCATGGAATAAAAAACGCGAAAAAACGTAAAATTTATACGTTAACATTTGGTTACCATCTCGCCCATTCATATGCTACAACAATTTCTTTGGGGAAATGCAGGGAAAAATCGTAGTAAGCCTCCAAAGTTTCATAATTTGCATTAAGGGTATATCTATATATAATTTTTTGATATACATAGATATAGTTCCAATGTATTTCGTGGGCATCCTCCTTTGTTTTGTATAATTCTTATTTTAATATTTTGTATATTTTTTTGTAAATATTTAGTTAGGCACAACACCATGTGCCTGAAATAAATTTATTATCTCTCTCCCTCACCCTCTCCCTCTCTTTCACTAGTCGTGTCCGCTGGTGTCCGCTGTAACAGTGAATATGTTATTAATACAATTATCCATGGCATACGCCCGGAGAGGCGATAACGTGCATATATGCGACCATTATAACTATCCATTTAAAAAATGGACATAATAGGTTATAATAGGACATTATGGACACAAATAATAGGTCAGAACTAATACGATGAGTGCACTACCGAAAAAGTTCTTTCGTGAATCGGATTTTAAGCTATTCCTAAAAATTTACATACAATTGATAAGATTTGCAAAAAACATCCATTTTGCAATTACATATCGATACTTGACGAAGGAAATCACTCTGAGAACAAGTATCGTAGATGCACAATTCCTCCGAGAGCATTTATTTAAGATTGAGCATACATTTTAAGTTACTCTCAAAGTTATCAGGTTGAAAATACTACATGAAGACAAATCGAGTCTAACGCATACGATCCCAGCAACCCGCCATTTCGAAAGGACGTATCGGGACGGATCGGTTAGCGCGTTCTTTCTGTACTATATCTATATAGGAAAACTGGCATAGCGGAGTTCTTAAACAAGTAGTATTAAATAAGAAAAATAAATCTAAGCAGAATTATCAGGTTGAAAATAATGCATGAAGACAAATCGAGTCGAAAACATACGATCCCAACAAACCGCCACTTCAAAAGGACGGATCGGGACGGATCGATGAGCGCGTTGTCTGTGTACTATATCATATTAGAAAAACTGACATAGCAAAAGTTTTTAAACAATAATTATCGAATACCAGAAATAAATCTAAGCAGAATTATCAGGTTGAAAATAATGCATGAAGACAAATCGAGTCGAACCCATACGATTCCAACAACCCGCCATTTCAAAAGGACGGATCGGGACGGATCGGTAAGCGCGTACTCCGCGTACTATGTGTATACTAGAAAAACTGGCACAGCGGAGTTCTTAAACACTAATTATCGAATACCAGAAACAAATCTAAGCAGAGTTATCAGGTTGATAATAATACATGAAGACAAATCGAGTCGAACGCATACGCACATAACAACGCGCCATTTCAAAAGACGGATTGAGACGGATCCGTGAGCGCGTTCTTCCTGTACTATATCTAGATTGGAAAAACTGGCATAGGGAAGTTCTTAAACAATAATTATCGAATACCAGAAATAAATCTAAGCAGAAGTATCAGGTTGAAAATAATGCATGAAGACAAATCGAGTCGAACACATACGATCCCAACAAACCGCCACTTCAAAAGGACGGATCGGGACGGATCGCTGAGCGCGTTGTCTGTGTACAATATCTATATTAGACAATCTGACATAGCAAAAGTTCTTAAACAATAATTATCGAATACAAGCAATAAATATAAGCAGAATTATCAGGTTGAAAATAATACATGAAAACAATTCGAGTCGAACGCATACGCACATAACAACCCGCCATTTCAAAAGGACGGACCGGGACGGATCGGTGAGCTCGTCCTACGCGTACTATGTGTGTACTCGAAAAACTGGCATAACGGAGTTCTAAAAGAATAATTATCGAATACGAGCAATAAATCTGAGCAGAATTATCAGGATGAAAATAATACATGAAGACAATTCGAGACGAACGCATACGCACATAACAACCCGCCAATTGAAAAAGACGGATCGGGACGGATCGGTGAGCGCGTTCTACCTGTACTATATCTAGATTGGAAAAACTGGCATAGGGGAGTTCTTAAACAAGCAGTATTGAATAAGACACTAAATCTAAGTAGAATTATCACTTTGAAAATAATGCATGAAGACAAATCGAGTCGAACGCATACGATCCCAACAAACCGCCACTACAAAAGGTCGGATCGGGACGGATCGGTGAGCGCGTTGTCTGTGTACTATATCTATATTAGAAAATCTGACATAGCAAAAGTTCTTAAACAATTATTATCGATTACCAGAAATAAATCTAAGCAGAATTATCAGGTTGAATATAATACATGAAGACAATTCGAGTCGAACGCATACGATCCCAACAAACCGCCACTTTAAAAGGACGGATCGGGACGGATCGGTGAGCGCGTTCTCCGCGTACTTTATCTATATTAGAAAAACTGGCATAGCGGAGTTCTTAAAGAATAATTATCGAATACGAGCAATAAATCTAAGCAGAATTATCAGGTTGATAATAATACATGAGGACAATTCAAGTCGAACGCATACGATCCCAACAAACCGCCACTTCAAAAGGACGGATCGGGACGGATCGGTGAGCGCGTTGTCTGTGTACTATATCTATATTAGAAAATCTGACAGCAAAAGTTCTTAAACAATAATTATCGAATACCAGAAATAAATCTAAGCAGAATTATCAGGTTGAAAATAATACATGAAGACAATTCGAGTCGAACGCATACGCACATAACAACCCGCCATTGAAAAAGACGGATCGGGACGGATCGGTGAGCGCGTTCTTCCTGTACTATATCTAGATTGAAAAACTGGCATAGGGAGTTCTTAAACAAGCATTATTGAATAAGACAAATAAATCTAAGCAGAATTATACTTTGAAAATAATGCATGAAGACAAATCGAGTCGAACACATACGCACATAACAACCCGCCATTCAAAAGGACGGATCGGACGGATCGGTGAGCGCGTTCTCCGAGTACTATGTGTATACTAGAGAAACTGTCATAGCGGAGTTCTTAAACAATATTTATCGAATGCCAGAAATAAATATAAGCAGAATTATCAGATTGAAAATAAAACATGAACACAAATCGAGTCGAACGCATACGATCCCAACAAACCGCCACTTTAAAAGGACGGATCGGGACGGATCGGTGAGCGCGTTCTCCGCGTACTATGTATATACTAGATAAACTGTCATAGCGGAGTTCTTAAACAATATTGATCGAATACCAGAAATAAATATAAGCAGAATTATCAGGATGATAATAATACATGAGGACAATTCGAGTCAAACGCATACGCATATAACAACCCGCCATTTCAAAAAGACGGATCGGGACGGATCGGTGAGCGCGTTCTTCCTGTTCTAGATCTAGATTGGAAAAACTAGCATAGGGGAGTTCTTAAACAAGCAGTATTTAATATGACAAATAAATCTAAGCAGAATTATCAGGTTGAATATAATACATGAGGACATTTCAAGTCGAACGCATACGCACATAACAACCCGCCATTTCAAAAGGACGGATCGGGACGGATCGGTTAGCGCGTTCTCCGCGTACTATGTGTATACTAGAGAAACTGTCATAGCGGAGTTCTTAAACAATATTTATCGAATGCCAGAAATAAATATAAGCAGAATTATCAGGTTGAAAATAATACATGAACACAAATCGAGGCGAACGCATACGATCCCAACAAACCGCCACTTTAAAAGGACGGATCGGGAAGGATCGGTGAGCGCGTTCTCCGCGTACTATGTGTATACTAGAGAAACTGTCATAGCGGAGTTCTTAAACAATATTTATCGAATACCAGAAATAAATATAAGCAGAATTATCAGGATGATAATAATACATGAGGACAATTCGAGTCAAACGCATACGCATATAACAACCCGCCATTTCAAAAAGACGGATCGGGACGGATCGGTAGCGCGTTCTCCGCGTACTATGTGTATACTAGAGAAACTGTCATAGCGGAGTTCTTAAACAATATTTATCGAATGTCAGATATAAATATAAGCAGAATTATCAGGTTGAAAATAATACATGAACACAAATCGAGTCGAACGCATACGATCCCAACAAACCGCCACTTTAAAAGGACGGATCGGGACGGATCGGTGAGCGCGTTCTCCGCGTACTATGCATATACTAGAGAAACTGTCATAGCGGAGTTCTCAAACAATATTTATCGAATACCAGAAATAAATATTAGCAGAATTATCAGGATGATAATAATACATGAGGACAATTCGAGTCAAACGCATACGCACATAACAACCCGCCATTTCAAAAAGACGGATCGGGACGGATCGGTGAGCGCGTTCTTCCTGTTCTAGATCTAGATTGGAAAAACTGGCATAAGGGAGTTCTTAAACAAGCAGTATTGAATAAGACAAATAAATCTAAGCAGAATTATCAGGATAATAATAATACATGAGGACAATTCGAGTCAAACGCATACGCACATAACAACCCGCCTTTTCAAAAAGACGGATCGGGACGGATCGGTGAGCGCGTTCTTCCTGTTCTAGAACTAGATTGGAAAAACTAGCATAGGGGAGTTCTTAAACAGGCAGTATTTAATAAGACAAATAAATCTAAGCAGAATTATCAGGTTGAATATAATACATGAGGACATTTCAAGTCGAACGCATACGCACATAACAACCCGCCATTTCAAAAGGACGGATCGGGACGGATCGGTGAGCGCGTTCTCCGCGTACTATGTGTATACTAGAGAATCTGTCATAGCGGAGTTCTTAAACAATATTTATCGAATGCCAGAAATAAATATAAGCAGAATTATCAGGTTGAAAATAATACATGAACACAAATCGAGTCGAACGCATACGATCCCAACAAACCGCCACTTTAAAAGGACGGATCGGGACGGATCGGTGAGCGCGTTCTCCGCGTACTATGTATATACTAGATAAACTGTCATAGCGGAGTTCTTAAACAATATTTATCGAATACCAGAAATAAATATAAGCAGAATTATCAGGATGATAATAATACATGAGGACAATACGAGTCAAACGCATACGCATATAACAACCCGCCATTTCAAAAAGACGGATCGGGACGGATCGGTGAGCGCGTTCTCCGCGTACTATGTGTATACTAGAGAAACTGTCATAGCGGAGTTCTTAAACAATATTTATCGAATGCCAGAAATAAATATAAGCAGAATTATCAGGTTGAAAATAATACATGAACACAAATCGAGTCGAACGCATACGATCCCAACAAACCGCCACTTTAAAAGGACGGATCGGGACGGATCGGTGAGCGCGTTCTCCGCGTACTATGCATATACTAGAGAAACTGTCATAGCGGAGTTCTCAAACAATATTTATCGAATACCAGAAATAAATATAAGCAGAATTATCAGGATAATAATAATACATGAGGACAATTCGATTCAAACGCATACGCACATAACATCCCGCCACTTTAAAAGGACGGATCGGGACGGATCGGTGAGCGCGTTCTCCGCGTACTATGCATATACTAGAGAAACTGTCATAGCGGAGTTCTCAAACAATATTTATCGAATACCAGAAATAAATATAAGCAGAATTATCAGGATAATAATAATACATGAGGACAATTCGATTCAAACGCATACGCACATAACAACCCGCCACTTTAAAAGGACGGATCGGGACGGATCGGTGAGCGCGTTCTCCGCGTACTATGCATATACTAGAGAAACTGTCATAGCGGAGTTCTCAAACAATATTTATCGAATACCAGAAATAAATATAAGCAGAATTATCAGGATAATAATAATACATGAGAACAATTCGATTCAAACGCATACGCACATAACAACCCGCCATTTCAAAAAGACGGATCGGGACGGATCGGTGAGCGCGTTCTTCCTGTTCTAGATCTAGATTGGAAAAACTAGCATAGGGGAGTTCTTAAACAAGCAGTATTTAATAAGACAAATAAATCTAAGCAGAATTATCAGGTTGAATATAATACATGAGGACATTTCAAGTCGAACGCATACGCACATAACAACCCGCCATTTCAAAAGGACGGATCGGGACGGATCGGTGAGCGCGTTCTACGCGTACTATGTGTAAACTAGAGAAACTGTCATAGCGGAGTTCTTAAACAATATTTATCGAATGCCAGAAATAAATATAAGCAGAATTATCAGGTTGAAAATAATACATGAACACAAATCGAGTCGAACGCATACGATCCCAACAAACCGCAACTTTAAAAGGACGGATCGGGACGGATCGGTGAGCGCGTTCTCCGCGTACTATGCATATACTAGAGAAACTGTCATAGCGGAGTTCTCAAACAATATTTATCGAATACCAGAAATAAATATTAGCAGAATTATCAGGATGATAATAATACATGAGGACAATTCGAGTCAAACGCATACGCACATAACAACCCGCCATTTCAAAAAGACGGATCGGGACGGATCGGTGAGCGCGTTCTTCCTGTTCTAGATCTAGATTGGAAAAACTGGCATAGGGGAGTTCTTAAACAAGCAGTATTTAATAAGACAAATAAATCTAAGCAGAATTATCAGGTTGAATATAATACATGAGGACATTTCAAGTCGAACGCATACGCACATAACAACCCGCCATTTCAAAAGGACGGATCGGGACGGATCGGTGAGCGCGTTCTCCGCGTACTATGTGTATACTAGAGAATCTGTCATAGCGGAGTTCTTAAACAATATTTATCGAATGCCAGAAATAAATATAAGCAGAATTATCAGGTTGAAAATAATACATGAACATAAATCGAGTCGAACGCATACGATCCCAACAAACCGCCACTTTAAAAGGAAGGATCGGGACGGATCGGTGAGCGCGTTCTCCGCGTACTATGTATATACTAGATAAACTGTCATAGTGGAATTCTTAAACAATATTTATCGAATACCAGAAATAAATATAAGCAGAATTATCAGGATGATAATAATACATGAGGACAATACGAGTCAAACGCATACGCATATAACAACCCGCCATTTCAAAAAGACGTATCGGGACGGATCGGTGAGCGCGTTCTCCGCGTACTATGTGTATACTAGAGAAACTGTAATAGCGGAGTTCTTAAACAATATTTATCGAATGCCAGAAATAAATATAAGCAGAATTATCAGGTTGAAAATAATACATGAACACAAATCGAGTCGAACGCATACGATCCCAACAAACCGCCACTTTAAAAGGACGGATCGGGACGGATCGGTGAGCGCGTTCTCCGCGTACTATGCATATACTAGAGAAACTGTCATAGCGGAGTTCTCAAACAATATTTATCGAATACCAGAAATAAATATAAGCAGAATTATCAGGATAATAATAATACATGAGGACAATTCGATTCAAACGCATACGCACATAACAACCCGCCATTTCAAAAAGACGGATCGGGACGGATCGGTGAGCGCGTTCTTCCTGTTCTAGATCTAGATTGGAAAAACTAGCATAGGGGAGTTCTTAAACAAGCAGTATTTAATAAGACAAATAAATCTAAGCAGAATTATCAGGTTGAATATAATACATGAGGACATTTCAAGTCGAACGCATAAGCACATAACAACCCGCCATTTCAAAAGGACGGATCGGGACGGATCGGTGAGCGCGTTCTACGCGTACTATGTGTAAACTAGAGAAACTGTCATAGCGGAGTTCTTAAACAATATTTATCGAATGCCAGAAATAAATATAAGCAGAATTATCAGGTTGAAAATAATACATGAACACAAATCGAGTCGAACGCATACGATCCCAACAAACCGCCACTTTAAAAGGACGGATCGGGACGGATCGGTGAGCGCGTTCTCCGCGTACTATGCATATACTAGAGAAACTGTCATAGCGGAGTTCTCACACAATATTTATCGAATACCAGAAATAAATAGTAGCAGAATTATCAGGATGATAATAATACATGAGGACAATTCGAGTCAAACGCATACGCACATAACAACCCGCCATTTCAAAAAGACGGATCGGGACGGATCGGTGAGCGCGTTCTTCCTGTTCTAGATCTAGATTGGAAAAACTAGCATTGGGGAGTTCTTAAACAAGCAGTATTTAATAAGACAAATAAATCTAAGCAGAATTATCAGGTTGAATATAATACATGAGGACATTTCAAGTCGAACGCATACGCACATAACAACCCGCCATTTCAAAAGGACGGATCGGGACGGATCGGTGAGCGCGTTCTACGCGTACTATGTGTATACTAGAGAAACTGTCATAGCGGAGTTCTTAAACAATATTTATCGAATGCCAGAAATAAATATAAGCAGAATTATCAGGTTGAAAATAATACATGAACACAAATCGAGTCGAACGCATAGGATCTCAACAAACCGCCATTTCAAAAGGACGGATCGGGACGGATCGGTGAGCGCGTTCTCCGCGTACTTTATCTATATTAGAAAAACTGGCATAGCGGAGTTCTTAAAGAATAATTATCGAATACGAGCAATAAATCTGAGCAGAATTATCAGGTTGATAATAATACATGAGGACAATTCAAGTCGAACGCATACGATCCCAACAAACCGCCACTTCAAAAGGACGGATCGGGACGGATCGGTGAGCGCGTTGTCTGTGTACTATATCTATATTAGAAAATCTGACAACAAAAGTTCTTAAACAATAATTATCGAATACCAGAAATAAATCTAAGCAGAATTATCAGGATAATAATAATACATGAGGACAATTCGAGTCAAACGCATACGCACATAACAACCCGCCATTTCAAAAAGACGGATCGGGACGGATCGGTGAGCGCGTTCTTCCTGTTCTAGATCTAGATTGGAAAAACTGGCATAGGGGAGTTCTTAAACAAGCAGTATTGAATAAGACAAATAAATCTAAGCAGAATTATCAGGTTGAACATAATGCATGAAGACAAATCGAGTCGAATGCATACGATCCCAACAAACCTCCACTTCAAAAGGACGGATCGGGACGGATCGGTGAGCGCGATGTCTGTGTACTATATCTATATTAGAAAATCTACCGTGGCAAAAGTTCTTAAACAATAATTATCGAATACGAGAAATAAATCTAAGCAGAATTATCAGGTTGAAAATAATACATGAAGACAATTCGAGTCGAACGCATGCGATCCCAACAACCCGACATTTCAAAAGGACGGATCGGGACTGATCGGTGAGCGCGTTCTCCGCGTACTATGCATATACTAGAGAAACTGTCATTGCGGAGTTCTCAAACAATATTTATCGAATACCAGAAATAAATATGAGCAGAATTATCAGGATGATAATAATACATGAGGACAATTCGAGTCAAACTCATACGCACATAATAACCCGCCATTTCAAAAAGACGGATCGGGACGGATCGGTGAGCGCGTTCTTCCTGTTCTAGATCTAGATTGGAAAAACTGGCATAAGGGAGTTCTTAAACAAGCAGTATTGAATAAGACAAATAAATCTAAGCAGAATTATCACTTTGAAAATAATGCATGAAGACAAATCGAGTCGAACACATACGCACATAACAACCCGCCATTTCAAAAGGACGGATCGGGACGGATCGGTGAGCGCGTTCTTCCTGTTCTAGATCTAGATTGGAAAAACTGGCATAAGGGAGTTCTTAAACAAGCAGTATTGAATAAGACAAATAAATCTAAGCAGAATTATCACTTTGAAAATAATGCATGAAGACAAATCGAGTCGAACACATACGCACATAACAACCCGCCATTTCAAAAGGACGGATCGGGACGGATCGGTGAGCGCGTTCTCCGCGTACTATGTGTAAACTAGAAAAACTAGCAAAGCGGAGTTCTTAAACAATAATTATCGAATACCTGAAATAAATCTAAGCAGAAGTATCAGGTTGATAATAATACATGAAGACAATTTGAGTCGAACGCATAGGATCTCAACAAACCGCCATTTCAAAAGGACGGATCGGGACGGATCGGTGAGCGCGTTGTCTGTGTACTATATCTATATTAGAAAATCTGACATAGCAAAAGTTCTTAAACAATAATTATCGATTTCCAGAAATAAATCTAAGCAGAATTATCAGGTTGAATATAATACATGAAGACAATTCGAGTCGAACGCATACGATCCCAACAAACCGCCACTTTAAAAGGACGGATCGGGACGGATCGGTAAGCGCGTTCTCCGCGTACTTTATCTATATTAGAAAAACTGGCATAGCGGAGTTCTTAAAGAATAATTATCGAATACGAGCAATAAATCTAAGCAGAATTATCAGGTTGATAATAATACATGAGGACAATTCAAGTCAAACGCATACTATCCCAACAAACCGCCACTTCAAAAGGACGGATCGGGACGGATCGGTGAGCGCGTTGTCTGTGTACTATATCTATATTAGAAAATCTGACAGCAAAAGTTCTTAAACAATAATTATCGAATACCAGAAATAAATCTAAGCAGAATTATCAGGTTGAAAATAATACATGAAGACAATTCGAGTCGAACGCATACGATCCCAACAACCCTACATTTCAAAAGGACGGATCGGGACGGATGGGTGAGAGCGACCTCCGCGTACTATGTGTATACTAGAAAATCTGACATAGCAAAAGTTCTTAAACAATATTTATCGAATACGAGCAATAAATCTAAGCAGAATTATCAGGTTGAAAATAATACATGAAGACAAATCGAGTCGAACACATACGCACATAACAACCCGCCATTTCAAAAGGACGGATCGGGACGGATCGGTGAGCGTGTTCTCCGCGTACTATGTATTTACTAGAGAAACTGTCATAGCGGAGTTCTTAAACAATATTTATCGAATACCAGAAATAAATATAAGCAGAATTATCAGGATAATAATAATACGTGAGCACAATTCAAGTCGAATGCATACGATCCCAACAAACCGCCACTTCAAAAGGACGGATCGGGACGGATCGGTGAGCGCGTTGTCTGTGTACTATATCTATATTAGAAAATCTGACAGCAAAAGTTCTTAAACAATAATTATCGAATACCAGAAATAAATCTAAGCAGAATTATCAGGTTGAAAATAATACATGAAGACAATTCGAGTCGAACGCATACGATCCCAACAACCCGACATTTCATAAGGACGGATCGGGACGGATCGGTGAGCGCGACCTCCGCGTACTATGTGTATACTAGAAAATCTGACATAGCAAAAGTTCTTAAACAATATTTATCGATTACGAGCAATAAATCTAAGCAGAATTATCAGGTTGAAAATAATACATGAAGACAATTCGAGTCGAACGCATACGCACATAACAACCCGCCATTTGAAAAAGACGGATCAGGACGGATCGGTGAGCGCGTTCTTCTTGTACTATATCTAGATTGGAAAAACTGGCATAAGGGAGTTCTTAAACAAGCAGTATTGAATAAGACAAATAAATCTAAGCAGAATTATCACTTTGAAAATAATGCATGAAGACAAATCGAGTCGAACACATACGCACATAACAACCCGCCATTTCAAAAGGACGGATCGGGACGGATCGGTGAGCGCGTTCTCCGCGTACTATGTATATACTATAGAAACTGTCATAGCGGAGTTCTTAAACAATATTTATCGAATACCAGAAATAAATATAAGCAGAATTATCAGGATAATAATAATACATGAGGACAATTCGAGTCAAACGCATACGCACATAACAACCCGCCATTTCAAAAAGACGGATCGGGACGGATCGGTGAGCGCGTTCTTCCTGTTCTAGATCTAGATTGGAAAAACTGGCATAGGGGAGTTCTTGAACAATAATTATCGAATACCTGAAATAAATCTAAGCAGAAGTATCAGGTTGATAATAATACATGAAGACAATTCGAGTCGAACGCATAGGATCTCAACAAACCGCCATTTCAAAAGGACGGATCGGGACGGATCGGTGAGCGCGTTCTCCGCGTACTTTATCTATATTAGAAAAACTGGCATAGCGGAGTTCTTAAAGAATAATTATCGAATACGAGCAATAAATCTGAGCAGAATTATCAGGTTGATAATAATACATGAGGACAATTCAAGTCGAACGCATACGATCCCAACAAACCGCCACTTCAAAAGGACGGATCGGGACGGATCGGTGAGCGCGTTGTCTGTGTACTATATCTATATTAGAAAATCTGACAGCAAAAGTTCTTAAACAATAATTATCGAATACCAGAAATAAATTTAAGCAGAATTATCAGGTTGAAAATAATACATGAAGAAAATTCGAGTCGAACGCATACGCACATAACAACCCGCCATTTGAAAAAGACGGATAGGGATGGATCGGTTAGCGCTTTCTTCCTGTTCTAGATCTAGATTGGAAAAACTGGCATAGGGGAGTTCTTAAACAAGCAGTATTGAATAAGACAAATAAATCTAAGCAGAATTATCAGGTTGAACATAATGCATGAAGACAAATCGAGTCGAACGCATAGGATCTCAACAAACCGCCATTTTAAAAGGACGGATCGGGACGGATCGGTGAGCGCGTTGTCTGTGTACTATATCTATATTAGAAAATCTGACATAGTAAAAGTTCTTAATCAATAATTATCGATTACCAGAAATAAATCTAAGCAGAATTATCAGGTTGAATATAATACATGAAGACAATTCGAGTCGAACGCATACGATCCCAACAAACCGCCACTTTAAAAGGACGGATCGGGACGGATCGGTGAGCGCGTTCTCCGCGTACTTTATCTATATTAGAAAAACTGGCATAGCGGAGTTCTTAAAGAATAATTATCGAATACGAGCAATAAATCTAAGCAGAATTATCAGGTTGATAATAATACATGAGGACAATTCAAGTCGAACGCATACGCACATAAAAATAAAAATAAAAATAATTGAATTTCCTATTTGAAAAAAAATACAGTTGAATAGATAAAAAAATTCTAAAACAAAAAGTATTCTTGAAATTTTTCATAATTTCGCTGCGTTTCCAAGCTAAAAATAATGTAAATTTGATGGTATTTTCATCGATTTTTAGCTTGGAAACGAAGCGAAATTATTGAAAATCTCAAGAATACTTTGTGTTTTAGAATTTTTTTTACAATTAAACTGTATTTTTTTAAAATAGGAAATTCAACTTTTTATTTGGAGTAATGATGTTTGGATTTTCAGCTCATCAGACTAGCCCTACTTCATTCTGGGAGTTTCGCAGGCACTTTTGTACTGATAAAAGGTATATCCATGTATTTCTGGGTTGTTCTAGTCAGAAGCAGACTTTCACTTTTGTTAATATTAAGGTTTAAAATGGAAATACTTTTGAGAAAACATGTATATGTGATGCTGAGTGTATTTTTTCTGGAAACTAGAACAAATTTTCTTGCAAAAGTATTCCATGCATTTTCGACGAGAAACGCTTCCTATCGGAGCTATGAATTTATGAAAATTTGCAAAAAATGAGAAAAATGCTTAAAATCCTAAGACCATTCGTAGCTCGAAAATTAATGTCAGATAAAATCTGAAAAAATTCAGGATGGTGTGTTTCATCAAGTAGAACATATTTTGAGAGTTATAGCAATACCTATTTTTGAAAACTTTGATTTCACATAGAACCAACCATATATATATATATATATATATATATATATATATATATATATACATATATTTAGACCTGGAGGCTTTCTCGACACGGAGGATTAATACACCATCGATAAATGCTCTCGGAGCGGTACTCGACCATCTAAAAATGCTCGCGGAGGAGTTCTCGATCGTCGAGAAATGCTCTTGGAGACTTTTTCTACACGGTGGATTAATTCACCATCTAGAAATGCTAGTGGAGGGATTCTGGACCGTCGAAAAATGCTCGTGGAGGGGTTCTGGAACGTTGAAAAATGCTCTTGGAGGATATTTGGACCTGGAGCCTTTCTCGACACGGAAGAATTATCGACCGTCGAAAAATGCTCTCGGAGGGGTACTCGATCTTCGAAATATACTAGCGGAGGGGTTCTCGACCATCGAAAAATGCTCGCGGGGGGTTCTCGAACGTTGAGAAATGCTCTTGGAGGATATTTAGGCCTGGAGCCTTTCTCCACACGGAGGATTAATACACCATCGAAAAATGCTCTCGGAGCGGTACTCGATCTTCGAAAAATACTCGCGGAGGTGTTCTCGACCGTTGAAAAATGCTCGCGGAGATGTTCTCGATCGTCGAGAAATGCTCTTGGAGGATATTTAGGCCTGGAGCCTTTCTCCACACGGAGGATTAATACACCATCGAAAAATGCTCTCGGAGCGGTACTCGATCTTCGAAAAATACTAGCGGAGGGGTTCTCGACCATCCAAAAATGCTCGCGGAAGAGTTCTCGATCTTCGAAAAATACTAGCGGATGGGTTCTCGACCATCGAGAAATGCTCTTGGAGTCTTTCTCGACACGGAGGATTAATTCACTGTCTAGAAATGCTACCGGAGGGGTTCTCGACCGTCGAGAGATGCTCTTGGAGTCTTTCTCGTCACGGAGGATTAATTCACCGTCTAGAAATGCTAGCGGTGGGATTCTCGACCGTCGAAAAATGCTCGCGGGGGGTTCTCGAACGTTGAGAAATGCTCTTGGAGGATATTTAGGCCTGGAGCCTTACTCGACACGGAGGATTAATTCACCGTCTAGAAATGCTACTGGAGGGGTTCTTGACCGTCGAAAAATGCTCGAGGGGGGTTCTCGAACGTTGAGAAATGCTCTTGGAGGATATTTAGACCTGGAGCCTTTCTCGACACGGAGGATTAATACACCATCGAAAAATGCTCTCGGAGCGGTACTCGATCTTCGAAAAATACTAGCGGAGGTGTTCTCGACCGTCGAAAAATACTAGCGGAGGAGTTTTCGATCTTCGAAAAATACTAGCGGAGGGGTTCTCGACAATCGAGAAATGCTCTTGGAGTCTTTTTCGACACGGAGAATTTATGGACCGTCCAGAAATACTCGCTGAGGAGATCTCGATCGTCGAGAAGTGCTCGCGGAAGGGGTCTCTACCATCGAACTCATCACTGGCTCACTCTTGCCCTCTCCGATTACAGGCATCAGCTGCCTCTTACGAGAAGCAGGCCGTAGCTGAGCTAGCCACTCAGTTACAGAAATGTTCGACACGAACCAGAGACAGAGAATCATGCAGCGGGCTGTTCCCACAGCCCAGTTCCTGCTCTGCAGAAAAAGGCGGAGGTGCCCATCACCAAAGGGATTTCATCGATAGCAATCAGCAAAACATGGGTGCAGTCGATAAATTTTCTGCGCCCCGGGTAGTCGTAAGAGATTTGCAATGTTTAGAGTCTAATGTGTAAGAAGCAGCCTTACATCAACGAATTCCCGTCGCATAAGTCCCTCCCGCCGGTTAGGAAGATTCACACAACGAGACAGGGAGCAAGCCTCACAAGTATTTGAGCATTCATCGAGTATCAGCCACCCATAATGAACAGACACGTTCGAATCCAGACCAATGATTGGGGAGACATTTCTTTTATTATAATTATTTACCTACTATCTGAGCTATCCCTTATAAGCCACCTCCCAACTGGCGCATAATTCAGTATTTTCCCGCGACTCTTGTGATACCAGCCGCCAGTCTGCAGAGTTTTATGCACTTCGGACAGCTTTGCCACATCCTTTTCGGGCAAATAACTGCGTTCGAACGCCCACGGTCAAAGAAATAGCCACAAAATCGGCATCCCTGATATCTCTTGTCTGTTGTTGCTCACGGCACTATTATTGCGAGAGAGCGAGAGCGAGAGAGAGAGAGAGAGAGAGAGAGAGAGAGAGACTGCAATGAAAAATCCAAGAGTGTAATGTAATAGGCCTACCTATCGATGGTATTGTGGTTCTGGAAGATCGTGATGGCGAATCCCCTGGATTCCCCGAAGCATGGTTCTATAGCAGGACAGACTACCTAACCCCCAAAAATATACCTCGTGGCTGTTGCGGCATCCACGTGGACAATCGCTTGAATATGCCGCGATGCGCTGAACTTAGCGCCGCGCGCGCCCTCTGTCGATCGGGCATACGCAAAATTCCGAGACGTCACAATACCGATGCCACAGGATGAACTTTGAAAAATACTCAATTGATGGATTTTTTTATGTGAGACATAAATTGATTCTTTATCTACTCCATTAAGGGTTATTTGACCTCGCCTACACGAATTATACGGTTACTTAACCTAAAAAGTTATATTTCGTGAAATAAATTTTTTATTAGTTTCAAAATTAATTGAATCGCAAAAATAATGTGCTTAACGCATTTCGCTTGGTCTTTAAACCTTAATACACTTTGTCCGGGCCTTATTCGTTGTATAGAAAAAGAGCTATGAACGTAGAAAGTGCATTCATTCTTAATTTGTCACTCGGTATATCAAAAAATCCCATCCCCGCATAGGTGTTCCTGGTATTGGTTATCTCTGTGTTGTACAGTGTCTGTCTGGTTGCCTTCCTACGAGTCCACTGTCTACGGCATCGGCTATCTACAAATTAATTTACCTCGGAAATCCTAAGAAAACACTTATTAAACGGTACACGTATTTTTTTTTGTAAATTAAGTTATCTAACGGTCACTTCATATCCAGATCTACGGATATCTCGATTATGTCTGAGAAGAGACGCTCAGCCTCGTTGGAGGAAGAAGAGCGTTTGCTCATGGAGGCCGACACAGACGTCGATGTCGTAAGTCTCGCCGACTCCGATATCGAAATCTTGTCGATGCCGTCGTCTCCGCTTCCTTCGGCTGCCTGTGCAGAGACTGATTCAGTCTCTCCTCCAAGGGAGGGGGAGTTCCCGGGAGACTTTGTCATGGTCTCGCCGGAAAACGCTGAAGATCGAGAAGAAAAATGGGAGCCCCTCAGGCCAGAGTCCCCGGGTGCGGAGAGCAGAGCCGAAAATATCGAGAGGCCAATGCCGTGTCCATCGGACTCGTCGACCTCCGACTCTGAGGAAGAGGAGGACCAGGACGCCTTCCAAAAGGTGGAAGAAATCCGGCGCCTCATACAAAGCCAGTCCCCAGACAGCCCTCTCCTACCACTGCTGGGCCACGAGGAAGTTTTTACCGACTTCCTCCTCGACCACCCGGAAATGATTTCGGTGTTTAAAAATGTGCAGAGGCTCTGGGAAGAGGACATCCGCCGGAGGCCCTGTGTCATCGAAGGAACCTCGCTCTGTCTGGGAAAGACACCACGGCTAGTGTCGACACCTCTGGTCAGCATGAAGATCTACACCTTAAATCCGACCACCGAGGCAAGGGTACAAACGGACGAAGTATCGAGACCACCAATAATGTCCACGGCCATGCAGACAACCGGTGCAGGACATGACGCTCCCCCACGTCAGAGTGCTGAAGGGTCTACACAAACGGATCGACGCATCGCAATGCGATCAGCTGCGACGCAAACTGAGCGAGTGCGGGACACTCCACCGATCCCGCAGATCCCGGTACAAGAGCGACAAGAGCCCAGCGGGCAAGACAGCGCTCTTCGCGACAGAGCGCCATCAACATCTCGGCGAGAGGATGAGCCCCAAGCCGGCCGAGGAGATGTCATTGGCTGAATGTTAATTAACGGCCAATGGGTAAACGTCCTGCCACGGCTTCAGGGCTGTTTCAACTGCGGGCACGATCATCACTATCGGACGTGCGGGCAACCCACAGCGAACGTACTGCTACAGGTGCGGCCGCCGCAACGTCACGGTACGGGACTGCCCGCGTTGCTCCCCAGCCTGGCACGAGGAAGGCCCGTACATCCGCCGACTGAGGGCACACGTTCCACGCCACCAGGCTCTGCCACCAAGAGAAGGCCTCGATCGACTCCAGCAATTCACGCCTGAAGACCCGAGCTACCTGTACCCGACGAGGAGGTAGATCGGGAGGTTATCTATTCGGTTGTCTGTCTTAAATTTATCTCTTTTCATCATCTTTTTTTTATTATCTCCTTTTCTATAAATTCGGTTATAATAGACATAAAGTAAGGTTATCTTAGATTGAAAATCTCTTTTAAAATTCTCCGCGAAGACTCACTACGTTTTTGTCAAAACAAAAGAGAGGCTGTCTTAGTAGTATCAATGGTGCCGTAGAATTATCTAGTGATAAGGTTATCTTTAAATGCAAGATGTTCCTAGTAACGCTAAGAAAACGTAAACGCGGCTATGTTCGTTATTAGTGTAAATTCATAATAATAATAAAAACAAAACTTCTAAACTAATATCTCCTTTATACATGTGTGGGTTATCTTTTTATTAGTGTAAGATCCTAGCAGAATAAGCTCCCCTTCCGCTTATTCTGCTCCCGGGGCCCTACCATCCTGCCCCTCCTATATTAAGTAGCATTAAGTAGATATAAGTTAGTAATTAAGTCCTCTATAAAATCCCTTTCCCAATCTAGAGTAAGTGTGTGAATGAGTGAGTGAGAGAAGCAGTTGAGAAGCTGCGCTTGCAGGCCGCGAGACGCGCTACGCCCGTGAGGTGAGACGAGGTTGACGGAGCGACCCGCTGGCTCACTCCTTTTCCCTAAGGGAGGGGGAGTTGTAACGTGGCAAAATGTCGCCACGTCACAGCGAGCATCGAGCTGCCGGGGTAGAGCGTCTCAGGCCTGTGTGAATGGGAAAGAGTGCGTGAATTAATGGCGTATCGTTTCTTCTGAGTGACGACGCGAGGAGAGGAGAGGCGACTGAGGAAGGAGAAAATAACAGAGGACTTCTCCACTCCCCGCCCAAGGGCGAGAAGCGAAGAAGATGAGCTCTGGCGCAGCAGACACAGCGACAGATTCCTACAGGGCGTTCAATTCCGGCTCATCGTAAGTCGTCGGACGCAGATGAGGCGGGCGGGTTCTTCCTACGTGAGAGCCTTCTGCAGCACGGCCAGCGTGATGGTTGCTTCACCGCGAGAACGTTGGAAGTAATAAAAGGCAGCCTTTGCGCCCTTTGTAACAGGCGTACTCCCGAATCAAGGGCCCAGACAGAAGGAGTCGTTGAGAGTTACATTGTACTTCGTAATTCACGCATAACTTAGGCGTTGCGTGAATTGTCTGTATGAATGACTGGCTGTCTAAATGTTGCGAGCGTTTGAATTTCGCGGTTATCTCTCCAACATTAGCTATCTTTGTACAGTCGAGCGCGCATGCGCCGCGATCGACGAGGCGCGAGGCGAGCGAGCCAGTTGCGGCGCGAGAGCGCGGCCCGTTGGCCCCATGCGAACCGACCAATGGGAGCGTGCGCCGCTCGGCGTCTCGGCAGAGCGAGAGTGCGAGGCACGCGACGAGCATGCGAGCCGGCACTCTCCTGCCCCGGCCGTTCCAGCTTGGACGCAGCTCACCAACTCCCTGGGGATATCTCTATTGTTTCGAAAGTGTTTCACTTAAAACCGCGGTAGAATCGTGGCTATCTTGCTGAGGATCCAGAGGCTTTGGTCACTCGGATATAAGGATAAGGTCAGTGGGTTGCTCTTAGTATTGCGTTTCCCTCACGGGCTGGTGCGCAGTTCCACGCGCGACCTCGTGTACGCGAAGTTCCTTTGTCTCGCGAGCGCGCGAATATCAGCGAGTGCGGCTACCTGGATAGTTGATGTCTTCTCTTAGTTAAGCGAACGGGTAATTAGTGCGATTTAGTGCGTGTATGTTGTCTACTCCGGGTTGTCTGTCGTGTGGTTGCCTTCGACGTACGGTTATCTCGTCGTCCGTCGCGCACAAAGAGTACCTCGCGTATCCCGTACCTCGGGCGAAGGTTGCCTCTACCTCGCGGTGCGTACGAAGCGATCTACCTCGGGTACCTCGGTCGTGAGTTTCCCTCGGCGTTGCCTGCGAGGACGAAGGTTATCTGCGCGACGCGTAACTCGGGGCTATCTGTTATTGTCGTGTGCGGTATAAGAGTGTTTTGTGGAAATTAGTCGACGAGGACAAGGGGGGCCTCGTTCGACTCGTGTAGGATAAGGCGCGAGAGGTGTTGTAGGTCATGGTTACTAAGACACGCTCTCGGCCAAAAGTAGTTTAGACAGCCACGATTTGCACTAAGTGTGGGCAATCGCGGCTATAGGATTAAAGCGCGAACGAAGAGTCGGCGGACAAAGAGTGAATGTGTAGCCAAGCGGGCATAGTATGTGTGAGGCCTTGAGACGCGCGAGAGTCGGATATCTACGTGGTTATCTGGCAGTTTGTTAATTGTAAAGACCCAGCGGTAATTGAATCCTAGTGTTGTACGGAGTTTATCTCCTTGGCGGTGCGTGCCGAGGTGCGGACGGATACCTTCGCGTATTCCTTTTAATTGCGTAGCGTCGCCCGAAGTGGCCGAATACCTCGCGTATTCTTTTATCTTGCGGTGGTTGATTAGCCCGGGTTGTCTTTGGTTGCCTGTGATGTAAGGAGTTTTAGTCGAATAAATGATCATTTGCTTTATTAATACCCACGCGATATTACTATCCGAACCACCCTCTCTCCTTACCGCGTTCGCGGGGCTGAGCTAGCTAGCCGGCAAATCCGCCCCATCCTCGAGTTCGTTAAAGGAGTCGCGAGACTCTGGCACTTGCAGGTAAGTGCCTGGCGCCACCGGGTTCAGGGGAACTCGAGGTGACGGGCCGATAATTATAACGTTACCGGTTTGATAAGCCTCCACGCATCTCCAGCTAGCTTGGAGCGAAAATCAACGTTATCAACGTTATAATATATCCAGCAACATGAAATAAATAATCGTGACGCACTGCACGATGCTTCTTTATTTAAGGCGACGCAATGCGCCTTCAGGCAAAAGAAGACTTTGATTTTGGACTTCTACTTGATCCTCTCGTTCTGAAAATTCTAGATAAAGAAGAACTGGGCTGAAAATTGCGTGAGCGCTTAACATAGACGCAATGCTATGTGTATGCGACTCACTAAAATCTGGTTATTTTATTTATTATGTTATTTTAAAAATCGCTTTTTCCCTCTTAGACCACGTACTGGGTCCAAGGGTAGTCCAGCGCATATAAAGGGAATTACAAGCGCTTAGTCTGACTTAATGCAAGACTTTTGCATATCGCTGTTTGAGGGGACTTATAAAGAAAAAAAGAATTTTAATAATTTTTCTAAAAAAACATTGTTTCTTTTTTTTTATTTAAAAATTAAAATCATCGCATCAAGCATAACATAAAACTGTTCGCTGTTATATCGCATTTAATCGGATTCCCATGTGGGAGACTCAGTGCTCCGCATCTAGGGCTTTCCGGAGCGCCAGCGCTTCTCTGTATGCTTCCGCTAGCTAGGAGACTTAATGCTCTTTCTAGCTCCAGCTTCAGAGAAAGAGTGAGCTCTTCTCGGAATGCCCTTTTATACAGGTGAGCGGAACTGCTCCGATGCTGAAGCAGTGAGTTAACCCCGCCAGTCGCCCCAGCGCAAGTATCGCTATAGATACACTAAAGCACGTGAAATCTTAATCTTCATGTTTTATCGCATTGAACAATTAATTTTCGCAAAACTAATAACATACGAATGTTTATTGATGCTCAATTAACAATAACTAATGATTTGTTGCTTATGACAAGCTCTAGTGAACAAAATATCTCGCATACAAATATGCTAGACGCGAGACTCTAACTCTTCTTTCTTATTTAATTATGGAAATTAAAGATCTTGATAACACTTATATAGACAAAATACTAGTAGCTTTACTGCATACTCTTAAGACGTGTTGATATTATAATCGTCAGATCAACAAATAATATATCTTCTTTCCTCTTGTGAATAAGTGATCGAACACAAATACTGGAAGAATATGTGATACTTATAGATCAAGTTGAAAAACAAATAATTATGTTAGGATGAATGTCTTCTTTTACCTCTGCAATGAGTTAATCACAATCACTAAAATCATGATGCTTATACATTAAGCTAAAAAATCCGAAACTCTCATGTATGAAAATATGAACGTGTAACCATCTTCGCGTTAAGGGTCTGTTGGACAGATTACCATTTCTTTGGTGTCACTTCTCCTTCGATTATCTATACCTTCGATTTGACATAAATTCTCATTTTAATTTTAAGAAAAGAAAGTTATGATATCAATAAATAAATTGGCAAGTTTTTTGCTATAAAAAATAATTGTTTTCAAATAAATAAATAACCGATTAAATTGAGGAAGGATTATAAATATATGTGTTCATATAAACACTCAATCCAATTGCAGCATGTGAAAAGGTGGATAGCCTGTGAAAAGGTACAGTCGGGTACAATTAAAACTTTGAATAATTGCGACTGCTGCCACGTTCTGTACATGTAATAGAATGGTATGATGTTCTTACATGACATTATCACATGACAAATGTGCCCATAATATGTAGTAATATCATGTTTGTCTAAAATTATTATGTAATTTAACAAGATTGTTTCGCATCATGAAAACTTTTTCATTTATTTATGGAAGCTGAGAGCGGATGTACAATCTACTCTACTTAGTAATTCATTAAATATATTGCTATCCATATTTCATTCAAAATCTATGTCCAGGACGATTATATACAATTATATATGAGATTTAAATTCTGTTGATTTACATACATTTAAAAAAAACAGGAACAAATTCTATCATGTAGAACGCAATTTTTTGACGGAAAAACTTGCCGCCCCGTCCTATCATAGATAACGATGTATACCATCTTTAAATTATGCAAGGTTAACCAAATTAACTTGTTAATGAAACACCGTTAAAAAATCTCTGAATCGATTTTTCATTCTATATGTATTTATTACTGTCCTTGACGAATTGTTGAAGAATTCAAACTTAATCTTGCAATCATTCTAAGCTCATTTTTGGTTATTTGTATGTATGTTTTACAAACCTCTGTTAGTATTATCGGAAGATTGCAGGAAGTTGATTAAAAATAATTGTAACTATTATTACATATTAAAAAAATGTTATAAAATCAATTTCTATAACTCTAGTTGGAAAATAAATCAAGTTTAATAGTTTTAAATTAATATTTATGTAGTTTACAGCTTTTAGTTTCAAATCTTTACTTAATTAAAATCTTTACTTAATTAAGAAATTCCATTGTTTTTTATTATTTGAGGCCATTGGTCTCACAGTTTAATATAATGATTTGAGTATTACGCATTATAGGATAATAGGACTGTTACGTGTGAAGGGTAGGTACAAGGAGTAAATCGGTCTTGCAGTACCTTAAGCTTTATTTCGGAATTAGGAGAGAGCTCTGCTCTGGTCTACGGTCGCCGGAGTTCTGCCTGCGAAGCCTCCGATGCGACAAGTCGGAGGCTGCAGTCTCCAGCACAAAGTGCAAGCTTGCACTTTGTGCGTGAGAACGCTCCGGCTCTCGCGCTCCCGCGCGAGGTGCTACCTGAGCTTAGCCGGAGGTCACCCGAGCCCGAAAGCTCGTACGTGACACGTCCAGCGTCGCGAGGGCAGCGTCCTCGCACCCCAAAAAACGGGACGAGCGGTGCGGTGCGTGGCCGAAGCGCGCAGGTGTGGGTGTTTGTGTGTGTGGATATTGGCGAGCGTAGCTCGCGCGCGGATTTCGCGCTCTTGTGTTTTTTTTTCCTTTTTTATTTGAATCTTGATGTGTGTGTGTATGTGTGCGTGTGTGTGTACGCGTGTCCCTTTGAAGCAGCAGCTGCTGCTTTCACATTTGGCGCAGAGCAGGCTTTCTTTATTTATAAAAATTGTATTTGTTGTTTTACTTAATTATTTAAGATACATATTGTTATGCTTAATTTACCTTATTCTAATGCTACTTATTAGCATGTACAGGGATTTGCTTATATTTATTTGTAGAAAGTAACAAAAAATTGTATAAAATTGTTTATAAAATTGTATTACTTCTATTCTTAGATCTAATTGTGTGTCCTGACGATAGGCCACGCAGCTTGGGTTTTGCTATTCCCTATTTATTGATTCGTTTTAATTCTCGCTCGCCGTGCGTCGTTCGCTGCGAGTCTTATTTGCTGCACGCGTGGCTAATCGCTTACTTAGCGCGCCCTTATCGCCCCTTTGTTTTGTCGCAGCATCCGGCGGCGACGCTCGATTCTCCTCGCTAATTGCATTCCGATGCGCGACGATCGGCTTTGCTCTCGCACTGGTCGTCAGTGCGTTCCTGGCAGCCTTACCGGTTTCATCTCCGCGCCCGCACCTCGTTATTTTCTTTTGACTTTTCCGCGTGACTGCTGGACGCGAGTTTTTGTGTTGCGCGGGTTTTTGTGCGTGTGTGTGCAAGATGACCGACGCCCCGAAATCTAAGGCCGGCGATCATCCGCGGCATCGTGGGGGACGGAGGAAGACGGCCGCCGCGGCGACGGCTGCTCTTGCCATGCAAGATGGGGCCGTCTTGTTGGCGCCGCTAGGACCGGATGGCGTCGACCCTATCCCGGGCTCCCTCTCGCATGGCAATGGGTACGCGTGTGTGACCAACGCGACCCCCAACTACGAGCTGCGCGGGCGGGTGGGCCAGGAGGTGATCGTTTGCCGTCGCTGCGTTACTGTAAGTTTGTCTTGGTTTTTTTTGGATGGTCTCTCTCTCTCCCTCACTCTCTCTCTCTCTCTCTCTCTCTCTCTCTCTGTCTCTCTCTCTCCGCGTCGCGGCTTGCGCGGCTGTCGCTTGAAATCGCGAGTCGCGCGGACTCCGCGGAAATTTTCCTCGCGCCTATACGCGCTTCCGGATCTATTAAAAAAAATTTTCTGCGCTATATGCGCAATTTCGAATTTTAATTAAAAAAAATCTTCTTGCGCTATATGCGCTATTCCCAATTTAATTCCTTTAAAAAAATTTCTTGCGCTATATGCGCAATTCCGAATTTAATTTTTTTTAAAAAAAATTTCTTGCGCTATATGCACAATTCCGAATTTAATTTTTTTTAAAAAAATTTCTTGCGCTATATGCGCAATTCCGAATTTAATTTCTTTTTAAAAAAATTTCTTACGCTATATGCGCAATTCCGAATTTATTTTTTTTTTTTTAAATTTCTTGCGCTATATGCGCAATTCCGAATTTAATTTTTTTTAAAAAAAATTTCTTGCGCTATATGCGCAATTCCGAATTTAATTTTTCTTTAAAAAATTTCTTGCGCTATATGCGCAATTCCGAATTTAATTTTTTTAAAAAAAAATTTCTTGCGCTATATGCGCAATTCTGAATTTAATTTTCTTTAAAAAGTTTCTTGCGCTATATGCGCAATTCTGAATTTAATTTTTTTAAAAAAAAATTTCTCGCGATATATGCGCAATTCCGAATTTAATTTTTTTAAAAAAAAAATTTCTTGCGCTATATGCGCAATTCCGAATTTAATTTTCTTTTAAAAGAAATTCCTGCGCGTACGTATGCGCGGTCTTGCGTAAACTTAAAATAAAATTTATTTTTCTCTATTTTTGAGTATATTCGGAAAGAAAGCGTTTCGTTCAAATATTTTGCCGTAACTTCTATCCGTCTCGTTTATCTCGTACGGGTGATTTGCAGAGAGAGATAAGGGAGAAGCGAGGGTAGGGGATGAGGGGAAGAGAAAAAAAATTGTCCTCGGTCCGTAACCTCTTTTTTTGGTTTTACGCGTAGTCTGTCAAAATGGTTTACCATTCCGTGGTCCCCGAGCGGCAGCCATTCTGGAGCAACGAGAGGTCTCCCGAGCGGCATCTTTACATGCCGCCGGGTTACGTTTATCGTTTCGGCGTCCGATGTCCGACGCACGGTTTTGTGAGTACCTGACCTTAATTTGATTTAATTTCGCGCGCCCTTGCTCCGTGTTTATTAACCACGTTCCCGTGTTTTAGCTGGGAACTCGCCGCGTCGACGCCACAAGCTTGCCGTTGACCGGTGCCCCCGTAGCCGTGCGCTTTAAGAGCTTTCCGCTAGGAGAGTTGCGGCTCGTCCATGAGGACGTGTGCCCCGGTGGGGAGGTGAGTTCGCGCGGTATAACCCCCTCGTTGGGCTACTTTAGGTGTAACGCGCCTGTTCCCTGTTCGCAGCTCGTGAACACGGTAGTATCGAGGGCCGGACGCATGGGTTCCCTTATTCCCAAGGACCAATTGGCGATGAGGGATTACGACGCTACACCCCTCGTCCGCTACCTCGACCTCACCAGAGGGGAAGATGGCGCCGTCTTCCAGGCTCGCCTGGACTGCCCTTGCCACGGCGTGTTCGGCTGCCTGGTGGTCCAGTTGTGGCCGAGCGCGGGCCCGCTGATCGATGCGGCGGCCTAGGCGCGGCCGCCTTATTATTCTAAATATTTTATATTTTTTCACTTTTTTTAATAAAATCCCTTACATTGCTACTTTTAAGTGAATATATATGTGCGTCTCGGCCGCCCGGACTCTTTGTGGTCGTCGCGGAGTCGAGGAGATTGTTTCCATCTTTTTTCGTTTACTAGTCTCTGGGCCCGTTGCGGCTTGGGCGCTGCTCAGTAACGCGGCGAGCCTGTTCGAGCGCTATAATCGACTCTTGCTGCTTGATTATGCGGTCGATTGGGCTACCTCTGCAGCGGCGGTAGATGATGAATCCGCCTATTCCGAACAACAATAGGGTCCCGATCAAGCCCGAGATCGACAGCCCAAAGATGGACGTACTGCTGCTTAAATTGCGCAGCTCAAAGGATGTTGCCTTTCGGCTGGCGATCTCGTTGGCTCTTGCTGCGATCTCGTGCAGCGCTGCGCCTGTCTTGAGACTCTCCGGGTCTCCGCTGTGCTGGTTGTCGGCTCGGCTCGCGGCCTCGGCCTTTATCGCTTCCCTAAGTTCGATTTCGGCGTTGGAGGCGTTGCCCAAGCTCTCGACGATTCGTGTGGCGTCTATTTTGACCGTTTCGAATTTTGATTCATTTAGTGCGGCCGAGATTGTTCGCGAGGCCGTCAACCGAGCATTGGCCGTGTGTGCAGAGCAGCCCGGTCGGAGTTCTACTATCCCGATCCCGGAGATGGTATCTGTGACCTGCTCAGCTCTGACACATTGCGTGTATAGCTCTTCCGGCGCCCGGGTGGTAAACAACCACGCATTCGCTTTTGCTAACCTCAGCCAGAAGGTGTCGCGCACCTGCCTAAACCTGACATCGCACGCCGCTGGGTTGCTGATCTTTTTTCCGGCGGCTATCTTTACCTCGCACGGCGTATTTTTCTTTATGTCGCGCACCGGCTCTGGATTTACGGCTATACGTAGCTCGTCTAGCTCGCGCAATTTCGCGACATTTTCTGCTGACAGCGGCAGGTAAGTCCGATTGGATACGCTCACGGCGAAATAGGGCGACTGCGGCCATATGTACGCGGCGACATTTCGCAGGTGCAACGAATGTTGCATCGCTGGTACCGGTGATGCCCTAAACAGGAAAAAGTCCTGTAGGTCGAGCAATGGGATGGCTACTTGATAAATTAAGTAGCCTTCCGTGAAGAGGACCGTAATCTTTGACACCTGCATGATCGCCAGGGCCGAAAATTTTTGCTCTGGTAGAGGGAACTTGGCGGTCGTGATGGTGTCAGTGACCGTCTTCATGGCCGCGTATAGGGTTTCGGGTGGCATCATGTGTGGATGGACCACCCCTTTTACCGCGAAAAGCGCCGCGTCGGTAATTGTCTCGGTGTCTGTCCGAAATTGTTCGACGCTAATTCTCGCGCTTACGAGCGCGTTCAATGTCGCGATTTCTTTACTGTTGTAAGCTATTTTCTAGGACCGATGTCGCAGCCTCGAGCCTCATTATCCTCGCGCCGAGACGTGATAACTCGCGTTCCACTACCTCGGTCTGGTTCGCCAGCAGCGCGGCTGTTTCGCGCGTGTCATTCCTTACGGACGTGATCGCGGCCTGAATCTCGATTGCGTCGTCCTCATTAAGCGTGCCATACAAGAATTTATGTATTTTGCCACTGAAGGGGATAATCCCGGACCATCGCCGCTTACGCTTGTGTGCTTCTTCGCGATAGCCGACGGATAGCAAATCTCGCACGCGCTCTGCTTGCCGCGCGGCACCGCTTGCCTCTTTGACGATAGCGTTACTTTCGCACTTTTCGCCGCACGCCTCTACAATTCTTCGGACATTATCTTCGATCACCTGTCCCGCTCCAAAATATGGGTTTAAGTCTATTTTTTGAATTATTTTCCACTCCGAGCTGGAAGTGGCTAAGGGCGCTATTCGCTCGGTTATCAGCCCCAAGTTTCCGTCGAGCCTGTGTATTTGGTGCGAGGGTCCTTCAGGCGGCTGTCCTTCCGACGTGTCCGCTCTGGCACCACACCCCAGCAAGGCCCTGTAAAATATTTTTCGCGTGCTTATTTGCGTTGTTTTTTTTTGAGTTTTATTTCGCGGTACGTCCAGCGCCGCGAAAAAAAAACGGTAAAAAAAACGACGTTCCTTACAGGTCTTCTGTTTCGGAGTTCGCGTTTCTCGCTAGCTCGCTGGTTCGCTCGAGCTTATTTGCGTGTACTGTTTTAGTTGCTTCCTCGTTCGCGATCGTTACGTTGTTTGTTTTTCGGTTCACGTTAATGACTTCGAACGGTCCCACGTATTCGATTGCGAATTTTTTGTTCTTTGGCTCCTTTAAGAGGAAGACCAACTCGCCTTCTCGGAAATGTTTTGTGTTTATTTTGCGGTCGTAGTAATATTTTGACCTATACTTGGCCTGAATTAAATTAAGCGCGTCCGTTGTCTGTAATTGCGTCAGATTGTTTGTCATTTCGTCGATGTATTCGTTATATGACACCGTTTCGTCCGCTCGCGGGAAGCTTGAGGGCGTACGCGGTTTCATGCCAAATACGAGTTCTTGCGGCATGTATCGTGTGCTCTCGTGTACGGTGCAGTTATACGCGTGCTGGCATACGGCCGTCCACTCGTCCCAACGGTTAACTTTTTTTACATACTTCCTTAAATATTCTGTTAACGTATGGTGCATGCGTTCGATTGACCCGTTGGACTCCGGGTGGTACGCCGTAGTCGCGAATTTGTCGATGTTAAATATTCGCGCGAGCTCCTCCAGCGTGCGGTTCTGGAAATGTTTTCCTTGGTCCGTTACGATCTTTCCCGGCGGCCCGAAAACGCATATTGCTTTTTCGATTAACGCTCGCGCTACCTCTTCTGCGTTTGCAAATTCTGTTGGCGTTAGAATTATATATTTGGTCAACATATCTTGGATTGACAATATATATCTGTTGCCTCGCCCCGTCGTTTCAAGCGGGCCGTAAAAGTCTAACGCTATGTGCTCGAATGGGAATGCCGGAGTGTTACTTATTAGCATCGGCAAGCGAGTTTTCACCCTTACCAGCTTGTTCGTTTGGCAGACTCTGCATCGTGCCACGAATTGCTGGACTTCCGGTCGCATGTTGCGCCAATAAAAATCGTGCGCGATTTTCGCGTAAGTTTTTGCCGTACCGCGGTGACCCCCCATTGTCGACTCATGGTACTCTTTCAAGATTCTGTATCGGTCTGACGTTGGTGGCACGGGTATGTTGTTTGTCAACAACACCGCACTGATCGGCCTATTCGCGAAGCAGGAGTCGAATAACTCAATGAATGAGTTCCACTCTGTTAGCTTTAAAATCGCGAGGTCGCGAATCACGGCGAAGCTCGTGATTTCTAGCCTGGCTACGACTCTTTTCAGCGTTTTGAGACACTTGCGTAAATTCGCGCGTAAGGGTTTTTCGTTCACGTGGTGTTTGGCGTAGACGCCGATGACCCTGAATCCCGCGTGATCGTCAACGTTGACCTCGCCCAGGTTAAATTCCTGGCCGTTGAGCACTTGTAAATCCACGTAGCCCCGCTCTGCGAGTGCTTCCTGGGTTTCTGTTGAGAAGAATTTGTCCGTTGTTGCCAGGTATACGAGGTTACTGTGGTACCTGAACGGATGCTGCTTATAGGATTTCAAGTGCTCAAAGGCCGGCGCCTCCTGACCCTCGGGTATTGCCCATGGCGGTTTTTCGCGTGGAGGTCTTGCCCGAGCGGTTACGTAGACGTTCAGTTTCGCGTCGTTCAATGCGGCCGTTGCTGTTGGCCTCGCGCTGTCCCCCTGGCTCATTATCTCGTCGACGCTCGATTCGACATGATCAGCTGTTGCTGCTCCGTCTATGCTAGTGCGGCTCGGCGCGACCGACATGTGCTCGTCTGCGGATTTGCTGCTATCTGCATCCCGCTCGCTCAGCTGTTCGCCGCTGTACGCGTTCTCGTTGTTAGACTCGGGCCAGCTGAGCGCGCCGGTAGCTGCCGTCGACCCCGCGTTTGCCTTGTGCGATAAGGCCTGCTGCCGTGTCAGCGCATTGCCGCTCGCCACGCCGGGATCCTGCTCGTCGCGGTTTTCGTCATTCGTGGCGTTATTGTGGCTCTCCTTCGAAGGCGGAGGTTGCACTTCAGTTCTTCTCCGTTTTGTGAGTTTGTTCTTTCCGAATATCGGCGATAGCGTTCCGCCGTGCCCGTAGTCGGATGGCGGTGGCTCGTCGCGTTTGGTTGTTTCGCGTGCTCGTGGCTCGCTGGCCGATATTCGCTTGTACGGTGTGAAGTGCTGACCACGTAAAATCAAATGTATAGTGCTTTCCGCGTTTTCTACTATGACGTGACAGAAAATGCGTTTTTCGTCCGGCAGCTCGTAATGCACGCAAATGTTTTTACTGAATGCGTGGACGAATAAAAATACGCAGTCGATGTTTCCGTACGCCGACTCTGATTGCAATATTTTCGCGGTCTCGTCTGGTTCTCCGCAAGATTTTATCATTTGTGAGGTCGCGAGCAGCTGTCTCAGCTGTGTTGCTGATAGGTCGAGTTCCGCGGCCTTGATTAGCGAGAAAAATAGACAGTTGCCTGGTGGCTGATTTGGAATGTCGGGGTCGCGTTGAAGTCGCGCTGACGGTTCCATACATTGACTTTTTCTAATATATGTTTGGACTAGAATGTTGCCAGAGGAGGCCGAGGAGTTTATGTCGGACTCTTCGCGACGGCGGTCGTAATTTCGGGGCACGTCCGTGAAGTCGATTCTTGCCCTTCGTCGGCTGATTCGGACATCGGTTCGGGCTCGCTTGGTTCAGCTGCTAAATTCGCGTCCGGCGTGTTCTGCGCGAGCGATTGCGCGGCGGCAGCGTTGCTGCTGACCTTCGGCGGAGGCTTCGTTATCTCGGCCGGAGTCACGTTTATCTTCCC
>JACCIB010001022.1:0-62859 GCA_018906965.1 Philotrypesis tridentata | reverse complement strand
GCGGAAGTAGTGGAAATGATGTCGGCAGTAATAGTGGTAATAATGCAGAGAAGAGAAAGAAGTATTGAGTAAGAAGAAGAGAAGTAATAAAGTGAATGTTACGACTCATAAAGATAGAATGGATTTGTTATTACTCAGTGATGCACCATCGGCGGAGTTGCGTGCTAATTTAAAAATATTGGGCAAAATTCTCATGAATGTATTTGAGTTTCAAAAGAAAGCAAATCTGGCTGGAGGAAATGAAATTATAGAGGACAATGGTGGAATATTTAAACCTGTGGTTTTTAATAGTGGTAATAATCTCGATAAGACAACAGGTGTGCCACTAGAAAAGTCCTGTTTGGAGATTGAAAAAGATGTGTCGAAAGGAGCTGTTCCAAAAGACAAACGTGGTGTTCGACGATGGAGAAATAGAAACATGGAGGAGCCAGACTTCGACTCCCGATGGAAGCTACGGGAGTTGGCACTGAATGGAGGAGATCCTTCGTGGGATTCGGAGTACAATGCTGACAACAGAAATACATATAATGTAGAGGATTGTCAACATAGGGACTCCGAGCCTTGGATTACTTCCTTTCCTAATGTGGGGAAACGACTAGATAAATTTATGGAGGCAGAGGGTAAAACGAATTCGAAGAATTCGAGGGGCAAATCTCATTTGGTAACTCAAGGCGCTGTCATAACCACTACGGAAAACAGAAATTTCCTGATTGTAAAGTGTGGAGGGAAAGAGTATGTTGCGGTAGTGGATAGCGGAGCAATGGCGTCCTTGATGAAGTCTGAAATAGCGGAAAGATTTGCTGACAAAATAGTCTCTTCTAATAAATTTATTAGTGGAGTGACAGGACAGGTTACTTCAGTGAGAGGCATTATGGAAATTATGCTAGACATAGAGGGAAAATCCAGAATTTTAGATTGTATTGTGATGGATGATCCACGTCACGATTTCATTCTTGGTGTGGATTTCTGCTGAGATTGGGCTTTGGATATTGATTTTAGGAAGAATCTATGGAGGATAAATGGTGGCATTTGGTATTCTTTGGAGGAAAATGGTGCTTACGGCGAACCAAAATTGATAGCGGAATGTGCAGGATTGTCTGAGTTGAATAGGGAAGAGCATGAGAAAATTATCGAAATAGTTAAGAAATATTTGCCTGAGGATTCACCGGTCCGGCTGAATGCTACGAATCTGGCGAAGCACAAAATTGTGTATTAAGGGGATGCTCCTGTTCAGCATAAATTCAGGAGATGGTCTCCTAAAAGGTGGAATGCAGGTATGAAGGAGATAGAGGAAATGTTGCGGATTGGGGTTATAGAGGAATCAATAGTGATTTTAGTAGCGTTCCAGTGATCGTCTTTAAGGAAAACGGCGATGTTCGTTTCTGTATTGATTACAGGGATGTTAAGGGGTTATGACAGGGTTAAAATTTCAAAAAAATCGATTTTTTTATTAACGTTTTTTGTAGGAAATTTACTGTAGAATAAGCTCCCGAAACCCATTTTTCGATTCAAATTTTTTTCAAAAGTTATAGGCATAAAACCAAAAAAAAAATCATGATTTTCGATAATCGTATATTTTATACTATAAGTACCATTTCATGTTTTATAAATGGTTTTATTAAAAGAAAGTACGTAAGATGCTATGCATATATCAAATATATATATATATTTACACTATACACACACACACACACACACACACACACACACACACACACACACACACACATATATATATATGCCTTTCACTGTACGACGCATTGGAAAAAATTTTAAATTTGGCGCTTATCGGACGAGGTAAATGGTATCTACAGTGAATAGCACTCTAACTAGAATCCTGTTTTACCATAGTACTAGCAGGTTGTCAAACTCGCTGTTAAATGATAAACAGTGATTGTTTAACTAAATAATATTCAGTTCAATTTTTCAGTAAAGATTTTAGTTTTAAACTAATAATTTTAACTGAAAATTGCACAAATATTTCATTCAGTTTAAAATCTAGGTTATTATTGTGTTATTGTGAGTGTATTATTGTGTTGTGAAATATCAAGATTATTAAAAACAATAAGATGACTGGCTCAAGAAACAGAAAGCCAGGCTCATCTGTACAAGGAAAGCGTAGGTTTGGAAGAAAGAAGAGGAGGCAAAGGAGGTTCTACAGAAGTGAACCATCGTCAACGACCATCCCATCTTCAAGAAATGAAGCACCATCGGAAGCACATCCTTCATCGTCTACTGCACCTGGACCATCAGAGAGAGAAATGCCACTTCCATCGACATCCAGTGCAAGATCTCCAACAGGAACAACTACGGAACCATCAACATCAGGTACAGCAGCTACGCAGTTTGCACAGCCAGAAATTCCAGTATCCAGATCAAGACAGAAATTAACATCAGAGTATATAGAAGCTGGTTGTATACAATATAGAATATTTGACATTTCTATACTTTTGCCTGGATTACAAGAATTTCTGGCTTGCAAAAACTGTGGCGGAGATATCACTTTTAATGAAGTTGATATCAGAGGCCTGGGTAGCAAACTATCTATGACTTGTAATAATTGCTGTAAAGCTGAATCCATTGACTCATGTAGGCAAATTGGTTAAAAGCGTAATGCCTTTGAAATCAATAAGCGAGTAGTTTTAGCAATGAGAGCTCTGGGCCATGGACACACTGGTTTAAAAACCTTTTGTGGAATCATGGATTTTTTACCACCAGTTGCTCATAGTGATTTTAGAACTATCAATCATGAGTTAAAAATTTCGAGTCAAAGAGTAGCTACCGAGTCAATGAAATCAGCTATACAAGAAAAACGTAATACAGATGAGACTCAGGAGAATTGTTGTAATATGATTTCCGGTGATGGATCTTGGAGGAAACGAGGATTTTCTTCCCTTCAAGGAGTATCAATATTGATCCGGAACGACAATGGCAAAGTGATTGATGTGGCATCGAAACAATCATTTTGTAAGGCTTGTGAATCACATCAAGAGGAGGACACTGAAGAATACAGAGAGTGGTTTGAAGTACATCAAGACCAGTGCTCCGCCAATCATCAGGGAAGTTCTGGAAAAATGGAAGTAGACTGTATTGTGGAAATGTTCAAAAGATCAGAGGCATTACACGGTATCAAATACAAGAGCTACATAGGAGATGGCGACTCAAAAGTATACAAGGCCCTCTGTGATGCGAAGCCATATGGAGAAGATTTTTTCATCATCAAGAAGGAATGTGTTCATCATCAAGAAGGACACGTGCAGAAGAGAATGGGAACCAGACTGAGAAATCTGAAGAAAACTTTGGCTGGCTAAAAACTGTCTGATGGTGCAGGGATTGGTGGAAAGAACCGTCTGACAGCTCAAAGAATTGATCAACTTACAACATATTATGGCAATGCCATCCGAAGCCATCATCATTCTGTTGAAGAAATGTCCAATGCCATCTGGGCAAGATTCCATCACAAATCTACAACGGATCAAGAGCCGAGACACCACCTTTGTCCAGTGGGATCAGACAGTTGGTGTAAATGACAAGCAGCTAAAGCCAAGGGACAACTGAAGAATTTCCAACATCGAGACACGATTCCTATGGCAATTATGGAGGCAATCAAGCCAATTTACAAGGACTTGACGCAAGCAGACCTGCTGGAGAGATGCATTGGAGGCTTCACCCAGAACAGCAATGAAAGCTTCAACTAGTCCATCTGGAAACTCGTCCCCAAGGAAATTTTCAGCGGCCTCACAGTCTTGGAGATTGGAATTTTCATTGCTGTTGCTTCCTTCAATGATGGCAAAGCTGGAGTACTTCAGGTGATGAAGAATTTCAATGTGCATCCGGGATCTTCTGCAGTAGACTGGGCCAAGAGTGCAGACGAACAACGGCTTTTCTGGTCAGACAAGAGAGCAATGGAATCTACACTAGAAGCCCGAAAAGCTAAGAGGAAAAGGAATAATCCGGATGATGATTCCTACTCAGCTGGGGCACACTAAACATTTACACAAATAACCCCTATACTTCTCACTCCTAACCAAACACTGAAACGAGCATTCACTACAAGCTTCATATCACTTTTCATCCAACATAGACAATACACACATTACAAAATAAAATAAAAATTTGGTCAGAGCAGAGCTGACAGTTTTCCAGTTTTCTTTTTTTTTTTCATGACCATGCACATTAGTGATAGTTTAGTCTGCTTGAGTCTGCTGGCTTGCTGTTAGCTCAGCAGCTGATCAGCTGTTCTCTGACCTACTTTTTATCAATCACATCTGGACAAAACCTTTTTAGCTTCTAGTGTTCATTTCTTCTGCTCTTTTGCTACATGGATGAGAAACAGCATTTGTAAGTATATTTTTAAATATTTAGGATTTTTTATAAAATATTTATTAAGAATACGTTCACTAAAAGTATATTGAATAATTTTTCACAAAAATTTAGCATACTTTGAGTTTGAATTATAAAAAAATTTTAAAACTACTGAATTTAATATTTTAACCTTTTTTCACTTATTACATATTTTGTGTTTCAGAGGACATAAGCTTTCATAATGAAGCTTTTTTGAATAAGCGTCTCTCCAGTCATCATCCCCAGACAGCTACTTTTGGATTATATTTGGCCTAGACGTCGAAAATCATTTGTAAGTATACTTTATGTTATTAAATATTAAGTAAAACTTTAAATGCCATTTACTCAGAATTAGGTTTTTCATGATTTTTATTCACTTGCCGCAGGTTTTCTCAGGAACGGATGAACCAATTGAGCTCAAATTTTAGAGAAACCTTCGGGATAGGTTTCCTCACAAACTGAGCGGAGCAGAATTGGAAAAGATAAGTTCAAAGTGAATGTTACGTATGTTTACATATGTAACATTCACTATAATTACTAATATTGTCAATGTATGTATAATTAATTATATTGATTTTGTGTTTTTCAGAAATCCCTTCCGCTCAGTTTGTGACCAGACTTATAAGGAAGATTTTCCAGTCTGGTTCACCAGGATTGAAGGTACGGTTCCTTCAGAAACCTGCGGCAAGTAAAGAAAATTGATGAAAATCAGGACTTTTGGTAAGTAAATACCTTTAATTGTTTTTAAATGTTATACTCACTTTATGCATATTTTTTATGCATAAAAGTGATGTATAATACTTATATTTTAAATGAAAAATGTAGTTTTTAGAGCACCTACATATATTAATTTTTTACAGCCCTAATCATTTTTCTTTTTTTTTCAGGTTTTATCCCTGTCATAACCCCTTAACAAGCTGACAAAAAAAGATGCTTTTCCGTTGCCATCAATTGACGGGATTCTGGATAAATTGCGGCACGCTAGGTACATTTCGAAAATTGACCTGAAGAAAGCGTATTTTCAGATTCCAATGGAGGAAAATAGCAAACGTTATACGGCTTTTGCAATGCCGGATAGTGGGCTGTGGCAATTAACTCGTTTACCTTTTGGGCTTTCGAATGCCCCTGCCACATTTCAGCATTTGGTTGACTCCTTATTTGGGCCAGAATTTGAACCGCATATTTTTGGTTATCTAGATGATGTTATAGTCGTGGCGGATGATTTTGAGGAGCATATTAAATGGTTGGAATTAGTATTGCGGAAAATTGTAGAGGCTAGTTTGACGGTCAACCGGAAGAAATGTGAATTTGGTTGTTCCAGAGTGCTTTATTTGGGGTATCTTTTGGATAGAGAAGGTTTGAGACCAGATCCAGAGAGAATTGCTCCAATTATGGACTATCCACCCCCCAACGACAAAACGCAGTTGAAGAGATTCTTGGGGATGATTGGGTGGTATAGCCGGTTTCTGGAACATGAGGCGGAATTAAAAGTGCCATTGCTGAAGAATGTCAAGAACCTGAAAGAATGGAATTGGGGAGAGGAGCAACAACAGCATTTGAGGAATTAAAGAAAGCATTAACAAATTCTCCTGTGTTGGCTCACCCGGATTTTTCTCAAACCTTTACAATCTAGTGTGATGCGTCAAATTTTGCGGTTGGAGCGGTTTTAACCCAAGAAATGGAGGATGGTGAGCACTCTGTAGTATATCTGAGCAGAGTATTGTCTTCGGCAGAGAGGAATTATACAACTACCGAGAAAGAATGCTTGGCGATGGTTTGGGCAATTAAAAAATTGAGGCCATACATAGAGGGTTATCATTTCAAAGTGGTAACAGATCATAGTGCGTTAAAGTTGTTGCAGAATTTGAAGGATCCTACTGGTAGATTAGCCAGATAGGCCTTGGAACTCCAACAATGGGATTTTGAGGTAAGAAGGGTGCTCTACACCATGTTCCAGACGCTTATCTAGAGGATTTATGATAGAGAAATCGGGGTCAATCATAGAGGATATTAAGGATGACTGGTACTTACAACGTAGGAAAGAAGTACAGGATACTCCAACTAAATATTCCACATGGAAGGTAGATAATGAATTATTGTATAAATACAGGAATGACCCATTGTTAGAACCCATAGTGTTCCAGGAGGAAGGTTGGAGGTTAGTGGTACCGTGTGATTATAAAATCAGGTTATGGTGGAAGCGCACAGTAATTTTATAGCTGGTCATTTGGGTTTTGAAAAGACCTACGATAGGATTGCTCGTGAGTATTACTGGCCAGGAATGTGGTACGAGATTCGTCGATTCATTCAAGAATGCGAAATTTACCAGAAGTATAAGTCAGTACAGTCAGGTCCTATGGGTCTGATGGGAATCCGAATTGTGGAACGCCCATGGGCGATAGTGGCGGCAGATCTAATGGAATTTCCGTTGAGTACAGGTCAAAGCAAGTATCTTATTGTTTTCCAGGACTTATTCACTAGGTGGATAGAGGTAAAACCCATTCGGAAAGCTACGGGTCAAGCGGTAGCTAAAGCGCTTGAGGAATTGATTCTACTTAGATAGGAAGTCCCCGATTATTTGTTAACCGATAACGGGAAGGAATTCATTAATAAAACTTTGGCGGATACTTTAGAGGAATACAAGATGAAACATGTGACCACGCCGCCGTACCATCCACAAGCGAATCCTGTGGAGAGAAGTAACAGGACTTTGAAAACCATGATTGCCTCGTATGTGGGGTAGAATCATAGGTTATGGGATCAACATATAGTGGAATTAAGGCACGCTTTCAATACTGCGGTTCAAGCATCCACGACGGTGTCACCGGCGTTCTTAAACTATGGAAGACAACCACAGCTGATTAAATCATGGCGGAAATTTGTAGAGGATAGAGGAAACGTAGTGCCGTTAGATCCAAAATTATGGACGGATTGAATGAAATGACTGGATGCACTACGTGCCTTAGTGGCTAAACATATAGAGGAAGCACGGTTAAAACAAGCTGGACACTACAATCGTGGTAGGAAACCGGCTGAATTTAATTCAACGCGGTTACATGCATGCGGCGGTGTGTAGAGGGGAGAGCGCGAGTGTGAGCGTGAGCGAGAGAGAGAGAGAGAGAGAGAGAGAGAGAGAGAGTCGGCGCGCGCGGGAAAGAGACATTTGGCGAGAGTGGGAATCGAGTGTGTGCGAGATAGAGAGAGAGAGAGACAGAGAGAGCGCGTGCTTGAGAGAGAGAGAGAGAGAGAGATGAATATAGTGGCGCGAAGTTGACGGCGTTTGGAGCGCTCAGAGTTGACTTTATGTTGACTTGCGGACGTCATAGAGATGTATAGAGGAATATACGGACTAGGAATATTTGAGGACTCGATATATGTATGTCTAGGGTTTACTCGAGGATGATAGAGGCTTTTCAAATATCGCGCGGTTTATAGATTATCTATAGGTGGAGCCACCGATATTCATAAAGGGGGCGCGAATTTGTATATTAAGGAAACACATGGAGGACGATGATCGAATTCTAAGCCAATGAATAAATTAGGATTTGGAAAAGAGGGCGCTGGGGGAAACTCATAGATACGGAGATAGATCGGTGGTAGTTCTGACAAACTAATAGGGGATTATTCTAGGAAAGAGGACCAATTGTGTAATTTTGGAGGCCGGGCTTGCGTTTCCGTGAAGAAGAAGGTCGGGTGGGAAAACGCGGCATCCTTCCTCGATCAGAGCGTCGGCCTCGGCCATTCCGTTCCTGGTGTCGATTTTAGTAGCTATTGTTTTCTTCTTTCCCCCTTGGAAGCCATCTTGAGTGACTGTTCGAGTTTTTCTTGGAGGAGTTTTGAAGGGGGGTTCATTTTGGAGATTCCCTGGCGGAGTGGAATTCGCGTTGTGGAGGAAAATTTAATAGAGGAGTTGCGGTTGGACATTATCATAGAGGAAATTGGTAATATTTTGTTGTACATATTTGTGGAGAATAGTTGTTTCATGGCGGAAGATTCAAGCATAATAGAGGATCGAGGCTCTTGTGACGTATAGAGGAGTTCGCGTTTTCAGATCCTGGCCGGTGACTTCCCTTTGATTTTCAATTATTAAATAGAATCATTGTAGAGGAACTGTCGCGGCCCCATTTCTTTAGCATCATCAAGCAGCCTTGAACTTAGTAATTTGGCCGCGTGCCCATGCTTTATTTCGAGTCATTCAAATATGTTTGCATGAATAAATTTGTGTAATAAGCAAATAGAATATATTCGTGATTTATTATCTAATATATTTGTGTTTAACAATTTACGAACCAATTGCCACCACACTTCCCGCTTTTCACCATTGCAGAAATACCACGAGTCAGAGAGAAGGAAGAAAGCCGCATATCTTAGAAATACTTTGTAAATAACTGGAATCCCCGTGCGGGCGGGAAAATTCCACGTTACATACTTTGTAAATAATTTTTTTCGGGCATAAAGGGTTTCTGCAATATGTTCTACAGTAAATTTGACGTAAAAAATCAAATAAAAAGAAATTTGATTTTTTTGAATTTAACTCAGGCATAACCCCTTAATAGATATACGAAATGGGATAGAAAATTTGATGTAGGAATTTTATTAGGATATGATCACGTTGGATATACAATTTTAGTAAATAATAAAATAGTCAGAAGTAGACATGTTAATATAATTGAAAATTATAAAGATTTAATTGGTTTTCGTGGTAGTGAAAATAGTGATGATGATAATTACGTTGAAAATGAAAATTTTTAAAATGATGAAAATTCATAATTCATGAGAAGGGAAATTCTATATCAAGCGATATTAATGAAATAGCTAAAAATAATGCAGGTAAATTATTAAGAAGATCTGAAAGGGAAAGAAAGCAACCTGATAGATATAATGCAAATTTCGCAAACTCAAATTAATTTATGTAAATGTTGTAAGCGTAGATAGTCCTTCAACTTATGAAGAAGCTATAAATAGTAACGATAACGATTTATGGAATGAAGCTATGATTAGAGAAATGAATTCTTTAATTAAGAATAAAACTTGGAATTTAGTTGAAAGACCTAAAAATAAGAAAATTTTAGATTTGAAATACGTATTCACGAATAAATTTGATAATAGAATAAAAGCCAGGCTTGTTGTAAGAGGTTTTCAACAAACTGCGGTACTTGAAGATCTATAATTACCAGCAACTAGGATTCAAAATTTAAAATTACTACTACTGTCTTATTGTGACAAAAATAAATTAATGATGAATCAAATGGATGTAAAAACAGCTTTTTTGAATGTATATGTAAAATCAGTATTTGTGAAACAACTTAAAGGCTTTGATGATGGAACAGATAAAGTTTGTAAACTAGAAAAAGCATTGTATAGTTTAAGAGAAGGTCCGAGAGCATGGTATGAATGTTTTGATGATTATTTAAAGAAAATGAAATTTCGAAGAAGCGAAAGCGATTATTGTCTATATGTTAAACATGAGAAAGAAGACATAATTTATTAAAAAGTAAAACGAGAATTATCAAATAGATTTGCTATGAAAGATTTAGGGAAAGTAAATACTTACTTATGGATAAATATCAAATATAATACATAGAATAAAATGACTCTATCGCTCTACTCGAGTAAAATCTCTTTTATATTTTTTTGAGGTCTGCCTGCATACAGATCTCCAGTGTGAGAATATGCAGTGCAGATCCTGTATTCTAAAATCAATTTTACTCGAGTAGAGCGATAGAGTCATTTTATTCTATGTACTATACTTTCGAGTGATAGAGTCGCATACCATCTATAAAATATAATCATGAAAAAGGTCCAATGACATTAGATCAGAGTGATTATATAGACTCATTAGCAAGAAAATATAATATTATAAATGTGAAACTATTATACGCCAATGGAACAAAATTTGAGTTTGGAACCCGCACAGGCAGCATCAACTGATTTAAAATATAGAAATTTAATTGGAGCATTATTATACATTAGTATAGGAACAAGACTAGATATAAGTTATAGCGTCAACTATTTAAGTAGATTTCAAAATAGTTATGATGAATCACACTATAAATACGCATTAAGAATTTTAAAATATTTGTATTTAACAAAAGATCTTAAATTAACCTATAGAAGAAATGAAAATGCTGAAATAATGGATTGTTTTGTTGATGCTGACTGGGCTGGAGAAAAAAATGATAGAAAATCAACGACTGGATATGTTATAAGAATTTTTGGAAAATTGTATATTGGTAATCAAGAAAACAAGGTAGTGTTACAAAATCATCAACAGCTGCAGAATATGTAACTTTATCAGAATTAGTAAGCGAAGTATTGATAATAAAAAATCTATTAAAAGAGACCTCAGTGTTCATCTGGTTACCGTTTAGCATTAGATACGCAGACCGGCGAGATAGGTGGCACACCGCATCGATGCTTCTTAGATTCAGCTAACACTCGTCGATAATATTAGCTGGCAGATCGATGCGGAACATCCCATTGAGGGAGGGGGACAGTTGGCTTAGCCATAGCGACGCCGCGGCATACTGGTATTGTATTCAATACAGCTATGATCGTGACGTCAACTTGGCGGCGCGGATTCTCTCGCTCGCTCGATGATTCCCAATTGCGATCTCCTACCGACATACTCTTCGAATGTTTCATGTGGCGCGGTAGCGCTTGAGAGTTTAAATGTATTTTCTGTAATTTTGTGTGTGGGTTGGGTTGTCCCTTTCTTACTTTCGCGAGGGGAGGCGGATAGTTGAAAGACTAGTCCAATTACAGTCTGTAATCGGTACTATCCGGTGTCGCACCACCATTTGTCGATACCGGGAGATTTTCGTTAAAAAACTTGTTGCTTTTGTATCGAGTCAGTGATAGGTCTGGATCCGTTATATAATTTAGTGTCTTATTAATTTATTCATTTATTTATTTATTTATTTATTTATAGGCGCTTATCTTTTCTAATTTAGACTACTGTGGTGTTCTGCTACTAGACGCAACTTTTGGACAGAGGACGAGACTGCAAAGATTGCAGAATATACTAATTAGGTATATTTTTGACCTTAGACGGGACACCCACATGACTCCTTATCGTGAGAAACTGAGCTGGCTATGTACGGATACGAGGAGGTCATATGTTATGGCCATCTTATTGTATAAAATTTTAAATTATCGCGCTCTGTCCTACTTGTTTGATTTATTTACGAAACTGCAGCTCAGTCACTGGGGACCTTAGAGTATAGCGAGCTCACTCTAAATCCTTCCAGGTGCTAGGTGTAAGGCTCAAATTCTATTCCAACTGAAATTCGATATAAGCCATCTGTGTCAAGTTTTAAGTACTCGCTAAGAAAATATTCATTAAACATGGACTAATTTTATTATAATAATTAATATTTTGTAATAATATCATTATAATAATTGTAAAAAATGAATTTATATTTTATTTTTGTAACTGTTTTTAGGTCACAAAAATAAATATATCATTAGATGGTATGAGACTCTATCACTCGAAAGTATAGTACATAGAATAAAATGACTCTATCGCTCTACTCGAGTAAACTTGATTTTAGAATACAGGCTCTGCACTGCATATTCTCACACTGGAGATCTGTATGCAGGCAGGCCTCAAAAAAATATAAAAGAGAGAAATATAAATTTCTCTGTTGGCGTTTCGTCCCAGCTGTCAGAGTGGACTCCTCAGTAAGGCTCTGACAGCTTCCTTAGACGCCCGCCACTTCGAAGAGAAGCGGCATTTATGTGGTCTCGGCCTGCGTTTTTCTCTTGCAAGAGAGAACTCTAGCATAGAGAAAAAGGCAGGTCGCCACCTATCGGACACTTATAAGAGCCAGTGTCAAAGTTTAGATGGTATGCGACTCTATCACTCTAAAGTATAGTACATAGAATAAAATGACTCTATCGCTCTACTCGAGTAATTTATATTTCTCTCTTTTATATTTTTTTGAGGCCTGCCTGCATACAGATCTCCAGTGTGAGAATATGCAGTGCAGAGCCTGTATTCTAAAATCAAGTTTACTCGAGTAGAGCGATAGAGTCATTTTATTCTATGAAATATATCATTATTATTATTATTATTATTATTATTATTATTATTATTATTATTATTATTATTATTATTATTATTATTATTATTATTATTATTATTATTATTATTATTATTATTATTATTATTATTATTATTATTATTATTATTATTTATTCATTTCTTTTGTGTACTTATAGCCTTAAGCATGTAAGATCCAGCCTTGTCAGTATGTTGTTTGAATTGACATCAAATTTATTATATGGTAATTGCTAATTAATTTTATTTATGTTTTTTATTCAAATTGTATATGTTTTGTAAATTTCATTTTGTACAGCCCCGAAGAGGAGCCTTACTGGGCTTGAAACGTTGGCGACAGTAAAAATAAAAATTGGCTCGAAGTGATGATTAAAGTTTATTTATTTATTCATTCCAACCTAACCTAGTTTCCTATCTATAGCCCTTATCACGATAAACACCGACCGAAGCTCCTGCGTTTGCATGAATTCCGGATCGACGAAAGGTACCCTCCACGCTTCGTGTCTCGTGCTCGCAAAAGCCGGGCATCTGCACACGAGGTGCAGCGTGGTGCCCTCCCTCTATCTGCACCTTGGATCCCTCCTCCTGTGCATCTTTATCTTGTACAGGTGGTATCCCACCCACCAGTGCCCGATCAAGAACCCTACAGCGCAGGCGGGTACCGCCACTATGCAGAGCTTAGCCCTTACCAGTCGAGAGCCCCTACCCGTCAGGCGGTCTACCTTTTCATTACCAATGATACCTTAGTGACTGTCTGCACCCCATCACCTCTTTCGAGTCGATACGGATCGCGTCCAATGCCAGGAGCGCCGCGCTACAATCCAAGCATATGGTAATCAACGTATGGCTGCTTCCCTCATTCCATATCCAGTCAGAGCACTCTCTTATAGACCTGATTTCTGCCTGGAATACAGTCGCGTATGTATCGAGGCTGCAAACCATTTCCTCGGTACCGCCCTTCCTCCACGCTCCTACACCCTGATTCGTCTTTGAACCATCCGTAAACCATATCTCTCCCACCTTCAGTAGATCGTGTATGCCCCCCATCCAGTCCGATCTCTGCGGTATGATAACCTTTTATGGTTTCGTGAAAAGCAATTCCCCAAACATCCTGTTGAATTCCTTCTAATCACTATCTTTCATGATCTCATTCATTATCCCTTCATCCCTAAACCTATCACTTGGCTTGGCTCCAGAAAGTCTGACGCATGCCTTGAATGCGCCAGCTCTTATGTCCCTGGCCAACGGTAGGATTTCCAGCAGAAGTTCCACGGCAATCGTCGGGGTCAACTTCATGGATCCCGCCATTCCTCGCACCACAAGCTCTTGAACTCGATCTAGCATCCCTGCATGTCCCTTCTGGTCACACTTATGTGCCCATACAATGGTTCCGGGTTTCAGCCTCGGTTTTATGATAGATTCGTAAAACCATCTTACCTGGGCCGGTCTCAATCCCCAACGTGTTCCTATCGCCCTGCTGCAAAGTCAGAAGGTATTCACAGCCTTCGCGCTTTTGTCCTTTATGTGCTTATCTTAGTTGAGTTTTGAGTCTATTGTGACCCCCAGGTATTTAACCTCCTTCGACAGTTTCAGTGAAATATTATTCAAGGCAAGCTCCTCTACCGTATTGGTCTCTTGGTTCTACACAACATGACGTTCACTATCCTTTGCTTTACACTTAACCTCACCGTATTGCACCACTCCTTCACGAGGCTCAACGCGTACTGCATAACTCCCACCATTACATCTCTATTGTCGCCTTCCACTAGAATCAAGATGTCGTCAGCATATGCCTGCGCGTATATACCTGCATCCTCCAGCTTCCTCAACAACCCGTCCACTACTAAACACCACAGAGTATGAGAGAGTACTCCCCCTTGAGGGCATCCCTTCCCCACTCTGCATCTCTTAAAACTCGCGACCCAGTGCGCCTCGACCACCCTGCTGCTCAGTATACCCCATATCCAGTTGAACAGCGTCGGGGAGACACCGTGCTCCATCAGTCCCTCCGCCATAGCTTCCCTGGTATTGTGGTTAAATACACCATGTACATCAAAGAAAGCCGCTAGGACTAGTTTTCTTTTTACCATACCCTTCTCTTTTTGGTATAGAGCCTCCGCTAATACGGTCTCTACAGATTTCCCCGCCAGGTAGGCATGCTACCCACTATGTAGTGGTGCCGTTACTATGCTTTCTTCTTTATACACCTATCTACAAGCCTTTCCAGCGCTTTCAAAGAGAAACGAAGTCAGGCTGATCGGTCTCTAGTCCCCTGCAACCGAATACTGCGTCTTTCCTGGTTTAGGGAGAAACACCATTTTCGCCCTTCTCCATTTGCCAGGTGTGTATCCGTATGCCAGGCACGCCCTAAATAACTTCTACACGGCAGTCCCGAGTATCTTCTCTCCCTGCTGTAGCAAAGCTGGAAAAATTCCGTCCAATCCCGCAGCTTTATATGGTTCAAAGGAGTCCAAAGCCCATTTTATTCATTCCCTACTAGTGATGCGCCTGGCTATTCGCCAATCGTGTCCACTAGGCCTATGTCCTATTTTTTCGTTCTGATCCTCCGCTTAGTGGTCCTGGAAATGCTTCCTGACCAGCTCTGAGAGAGCATCCTCGGCACTTTCCGCCCAACCATCGCTTACCTTAATTGTGTCAGCCAAGTGCCCTTGGGATGCTGGAGTATCCTGCACAGCCTGGCCGTATCCTTAAGGTCTGTCCATGCGCTGCAGGCCCTCCCCAAGTACGTGGTCCTAGCCTCCTCAATGGCCTTCGTGTATTCCCTGCGCGCTTGCCTAAATCTATACATATCCTACTCCATTCTGGTTCGCTTGGACCTATTATGGAGTCTTATTACGCCCTTACAAAGCTTCTCCAGCGACTTACTCCTCCTGGGAGCCTCCTTGGGTTTAACCCTTCTCCTGAGTTCACAATTTTCCTCATACGAGTTCAGGATAACTTCGGTAAGAACCTCGAATCCATGCTCGATATCCTCTGTCTTCCCATAGGAACTCGGGAAGGTACCTATCCTCGCCGCCAGGCTCTCCCTGTGACCTTGCCAGTTGGTCTTCTTTGGGTTTCTCCCGTAAGTTGACAAAGCACTTTCACCACCAATGTAGAACATAATCTGATTGTGAACCGACATCGTAACCTCCTCCGAAACCCTCCATCCGTCTGTCTTTGACCACAGAGATCTCGTTACAAGAGTGATGTCGATGACTTTCTCCCTTATCGAGTTCTCAAACGTTGGTTTGTTGCCTACGTTCATTGCATCCATATTCGTGGTTGCTAGAAACTCTTATTATTATTTAAAATTACTTCATCTCAAAATATTTTTAACGTATCCGGAATATCTTTGCTAATATTATCTAAAAAACAATGAGATGCTGGATATGTATTTTTATTTTCTGTTCTAATATCTTTGCGAATAATTTTAGCAGCTGTATCTACAATTCTTTTGTCGCTCAAGATTGATATCATTATTTTTTTGTTTATACCACAAATCGATAAGCAGCTTTTGTCCTATACTACGCTACGATAGTATCAGTTCATTCTTCTTTACCGTATGAATTAAAATATCATTATCGACAATTATGTTTAAGTGCTTTCTTAAAGTTTTCATCAAGGGTAAACGATCACTTTCAAAATTTTCTAATATCTCATTATATTCTAATATCTCATAAGTCTTGTCTTTGCCGACTAGCTTTTACAAGATTTTGTATACCTTTGCTTTGTACCGTCCGTAATGGAGGCTGAAGAATTTCATCGTAAAGTATACATTTATCGATCATACTATCGTACAAACTAATAGTAACTAATCTAAACTAATACAAAAATATTAAATTAACTTCACAGAAATTAAAACTATTCGCGTAATATAAAATCTTATTTATATTTAAGCTATGGAAATGACTACTATTTGCCTAAAATGAATGTTGAATTTATAAATACTTACATGAATAGTTCACAAAAAATTGTGTATAGTTTCCGAATATCATAAAGTAATAACACCTTTATTTAAATCTTCACTATCACAGTAGCACTCACTTCTTCCTTGAACTCGAAAAGATTTCTTCTCGAAATTTTATTTAAAGAAATAAATAAATCAACAAGTATCGATATATACTAAGCCTGTTGCAAGCGATATATTCGACTCAGCAACCGTTCTCGAGCACGAATCGACCAAGTCTAAAGTTGTTGCTTGAACAGAAGGCTCATAACTTCGGTTATAACAAATAATTGACCGAAAAGTAAGCAAAACTTAATTAGTTTAGGGTGAATTCAGTTTCAGGAATATACCTGTTCTCTAAATTAGTTACAGATCGTTCACTTTGCCGCACCTCTCTGGTAACGTAACAATAATTAAGGCCTAGGCAATTAAGAAGAGAAGTTTAATTTACGAAACTACGAATTTTCCGTTCGTACAAAGGTTTTCAACTGATCCCTAATTTATATTCAGAGAAATCTAATTATATGACGTTAGAAATCTTTAATACTGTTGCTTATACCTACGTAGTAACAGTTCGATTTATGTTAATTTGATACAATTTGGTCTAAAGTTTAAATTTACTACATTTATGCATTTATTACAGAGAGATGGAGAGATAGTCTCTTCTGCTAGAGTTTAATTTGCTCTCTCTTAAAAAATGCTTTTTAAAATTTGTTTTTAAATAAAACTAAATAAAAATCAATCATGAGTATGGATGTATTGATTATAATTGATTGTTTATTGACTTTTATGTAAGTCAAATATCCTTGAAACTATTATATATTGAGTATATGACACCCAGGTGCGCTTTTCAAAGTATAAAATCTTGTTTAGTTTATTTTCTTTACTATAAATGTTAAAACTGATTATATAGGGATACTCTATAGCATTTTTATAATATAGTACAACAAAATTTCGATGGATTATGCTAATATTTCACTGTTTTACCTACATTTTTTGATGCGTAAAACAAGTCCTTTTGAATAAACTTGTGTTTTTTAATAAATAAGCTATTATATTTATTTCTCTCAGGGAAACCAAGGCCTCTGACATTCTGGAGCTTTCACAAGTTCTTTTATAGTGAGTTAAACTATTTTTCCAAATTTTTGCGGCTTCGATATTGATGATCGATCAAGCTGAAAACTTGATTTTAAGGCTTAAAAGGTTTATACGTAGAAACAAACATATATATATGACTTTGCTAATATTTTTCCCTTAAACTAGAGCAAATTTCCTAAAAAAATGAACTATGTATTTATCGTTAAAAATGTTTCCTGAGGAGCTACAAATTAACGAAAATAGTCAAAAAATGCAAAAATTGCTTACTATACCCACTTTGAGCCTCTGTAACTTAAATGAAAGTGATGGAAAAAATCTGAAAAAATTCAGGGGCACTCGTAGACTAGTAAAGAATGTTTTAAAAATATTTTTGGCGAAAGTCAAAAAATGGCGCGCTCGATTTGTCAGAGAATCACCCATATATATATATATATATATATATATATATATATAATGTGACGGGGATCCCGTCGATGGCTGCTCGCCTGGACACCACCCAGTTGAGATAACAGACTCTTATACTCGGTGGTGCTTTCAGCAGCAAGCGAGCAGTCAGCTGTAGAGCCAGGAGGACAGCGCGGCGCCGAGAGCAGCACGCCGCCGAGCAGCAGCAGCATGAGGCGAGAGCGAGAGAGTGGGGGAAACAGCGCGTAGCAGCGCGCGGCAGCCAAGGCGAGAGAAAAAGAGACGGACGGACGGCGCAGCGCTGGAGCAACGAGAGCGAGAGAGACACAAGATACGAGGCATGCGAGCCACGAGGCGTACGCACGCGAGCGGCGGCCGCCATGTTGGCGAGCAACTGACTGTAGTATGAGTGCGAGAGTGACAGAGATAGCGAGCGGATGAATGCGTTAGAGACAGACAAAAGAGAGAGTGGAGGCAACGCGTATGCGCTGTATGCTATTGGGAAAAGGTGGAGGGCTACGGCTCGATCCACAGCGCGCGTGCGAGCGAATAACAAAAATGTAAGCGTGCCGAAGTATGTAATTGTACGAAAATGCGTAAGCGTAATTAATAGAGCCAGACAAGCGTGTAAACGAGTTTCAAAAATCGCGCGCATTTATGAGAATGGTAAAAGAGGGCGCGAGAGCGCGAATGGCATATATGGTGCGAAAGCGTGGAAAAATGTGATAGGCGCGAGAGAGCGATCTAGGGGAAATGCGTGAGTGCGAGTGAGAGAGTGAGAGACGCCGCGAACCGGCGTAGTTGCCGGACGTGCGAATATCGTCAGTATGTATCGAGTATCCCGAGTATCGAGTACCACGAGCGAGCAACGAGTATTTTTCCAAGGCGACGACCAGAGCGACCATTTCCCCCCGTGTGCATTTTTCCGAGCAAATATAAGTTTCTTTCGCGAGCGCTTCCACAGGGAACGAGGCACCACCAGAACGCGAGGAAGGAGAGCAAAAGGATTAGAGACAGGTAGGAGTGTTGCGATATACCTCCCCGCCGCGAGTCCGTAACCTCAAGCCAGTCTGCGCTATAGACGGTGAGCTCGCCCGAGGACGAGCACGCGTCCGCGAGTAGAATAAATATTGATTTGATTTTTACTATTAATAAATTACTAAGTGTTTTATTTTATAAAGTCGCGTGTCTTATTTTGCGTATCATTCTCCCTGCACCTCTCCCCCGTGACCTAGAGTGTAAGAGAGTCTCAAGCCGGCAGATAAGTGATAAAGATCGCGAGTTCGGGCGTCCAACAATAATTAAATACGAGCTCGCGATAAACCTGCATAGGTGTCAACTATGTTGTGCTACGCCTCCCCAGGGACGGTAAAAAGCATAACGTCACTATATATATATATATATATATATCTATATATATAAGGTTCTCTGACAAATCGAGCGGTCGATTTTTTGACCCTATCAAAAAAAATTTTTAAAATGTTCCTAAGAGACATATGAGTATCCTTGAATTTTTTCAGATTTTTTGCATCAAGTATTTTCGAGTTACAGAGGGTCAAAGTTGATGAAATCATGTTTTTTTGCTTTTTCTGGCTACTTTCATTAATTTGTAGATCCTCAGGGAAGCATTTTTCACTATAGAGATATATAACATTTTTTTCTGCAGATTTTCTAAACTATTCAAAAAAAATATTTTTGATGTCGTATATATATGTTTTAAGAAAGTTATAAGTCATTTAAGCTTTAAAATCAAGTTTTAGGAAAGTTCGATCGTCCGTATCATAACCAAAAAATTCATGAAGATACCTTATTTCAATTCAAAAAAGTCTGCGAAAGACACAGAATGTCAGAGGCCTTGGTTTCTCTGTAAAAAATCATTATATCCGTTCATATATGAAAAAAATTTAGTTTTATTGCTATATCGAAGCATTTCAATAACCTTATCATTTTTTTAATGATTGAAATTATTATAAAAAAATTTACGTAATTGATAAAATTGGTTAAATTCTTCGGTATAGCAAAAAAACTAAATTTTTTTCATATATGAACGGATATAATGATTTTTTACAGAGAAACCAAGGCCTCTGACATTCTGGGTCTTTCGCAGACTTTTTTGAATTGAAATAAGGTATCTTCATGAATTTTTTGGTTATGATACGGACGATCGAACTTTCCTAAAACTTGATTTTAAAGCTTAAATGACTTATAACTTTCTTAAAACATATATATATACGACATCAAAAATATTTTTTTTAATAGTTTAGAAAATTTGCAGAAAAAAATGTTATATATTTCTATAGTGAAAAATGCTTCCCTGAGAATCTACAAATTAATGAAAGTAGCCAGAAAAAGCAAAAAAACATGATTTCATCAACTTTGACCCTCTGTAACTCGAAGATACTTGATGCAAAAAATCTGAAAAAATTCAGGGATACTCATACGTCTCTTAGGAACATTTTAAAAATTTTTTTCGATAGGGTCAAAAAATCGACCGCTCGATTTGTCAGAGAACCACCCATATATATATATATATATATATTGTGACGAGTATCGTCACGCCGCATGCATATTTTATTCTAATACATATGTTTTATATATTTGCATGTGAGTTGACTTTCCAGATGTTCCCGCGCACCAGAGCTGTACGAGAGCTGATGGGTTTGTGAGCGCGCCGTCTGATGAGAGAGCGCGCGTGAGAGAGAAGCTTCTAGTGTCACGTTAGGCTAGGGTTAGATTCGATTCGAGCATCGAGCGCGCATGTTGTATAACAGGAGAGCGTCCACTCCGGCGATAGAATTATTTTGTATTGTTGGTGATTACGATAATTGCGATTAGGTGTGCGAGTGGAGAGATACTCTACACCGTTGCGAGAGCCTACCGTTCACCAGCTAGCTGGACCGAAGCGAGACCGCAGTTTAGGCTGATTACTGTGATAGCGTTCTTCGCACTTCTGTAAGTATCAGCTTCTCTCTTTCACTCTCACCAGCGCGTTCAACAATATTAGCTTTCTTTTGACCGTGAGGTTGCGTGCTAACGAAGCACACTTGTACGTTTATTCTGTTGTGCTTCTCTGATTTGATTAACATAATATATGCAATAGCCTTCTACCGAACGTCACTTGTGTATTTCATTTGCGAGTTTATGGTTTTCCCTGTTCCCCTTTTTCTAAAACCCACGGAGAATTTAAGTAGAGTAAATCTACATTTAACGTGGACAATCCCCGTTACAATATATATAGTGACGTTGTAGATTTATCGCCAAGATTATGACAAAATTTTTTTCCACTAAGTCAGTGTCGGGAGTAAGTATGAGAATGGGTATCCCCATTTCCTTACTCTGCATGGATACTTGTGGATATCAATATATTTAGAGTCTTTTTCATAATGTTCCTTTTTGTTCCGCTAGATGGGTCACAATTTTTGTGTCCCATCAGCTTAATTTCCAACTATTTTCCATAGGTAACACCCATTCTGGTATATCATGTTGCGTCTAAGATAGGACTACTCGTCATCTTACTGATGAGCCCAACGAGTGGTCTGGGGCGAAACGCACTAGTATTAAGTTTTTTTTTAGAAATCAGTAAATTTAACCTTTGTAATTTTTATTTTCTTTGGCTCGAAGTGACAGATAAATTCTTAATTTAATATTATGACAAAATCTTTAACGCGAATGCACCCTGTTTTCGGGCTGCCTCTGTGAACCGAATTAAAATTAAGAATAATGTTGGACGCCCGGTTCGTCCAATCGCTTCGCCGGCTGCTCAGCGGTGGTAGAGACTGCTTACCCGGGCTGTGGATTACGAAATAGGGGAGTAGGGAATGTACGCAAAATAACTATACATGATTAACTTGTAACTGCCTGGCATTTATTTAAACACAAAAATACCGAACAACGGAATGTTTGTCGACCCGCCGTGATTCGCGAGCGCGCACTGACAAATTTTATTCAAAATTGTCTACCTGGCTGTTCTCTTGATCCGCTCTTCCTCACGTTCGGATGATGCCTCGTGCCCTGATAATTCGCGCGGCATAAACTCTCGCGACTGATCTCTCAATGCACGTAGAATTGTCGGAGAGAATCGAGTGAAATAGTAGCGGAGGGAATTCTGCTGGATACCCCTGCTGCTTCGATGCTCACTGTCCCAGAGAATACACTGTACTCCTGTTGCCCTCGACTTCCTCGCGGCCGCGGCGTCTCTCCCTATCTCGCTCGCACGCATTACATTTCTGCTAGATCGCTCGTTTACCCCAATCACGTGATAACACGCATTACGACAATAGAGGTTATCAATCTTCTTGGCGCCGTCTTAACAATTAGTTCGCCCGCGCGCGAGATACAAATTGACTCCTCTACTCGGTCTGGTTGTACTCGTACATTTTTCTTTTACATTTTTTCTCTTTTTTCCTTCTCGCACGCATGTCTACTGTGGACGGAGAAGCAGCCCTCCACCTATTGCCAATAACACTCGAGGCACGTCGCTTGCCTCCACTCATTCGCTCGCATTTTCATTCTCTTTCTCTCTCTTACATTCGTTGTCTCTCTCGCACGCTGCTGCGCTCTCAGCTGTTGCCGCTGCTACTTCTCTCTTGCTCGCTCTCGTGCGGCGCTGCGTGCTGCTCGCTGTTTCTCGCTGCTCGCGCGGCGCTGCCCGTGGTCTCTCTCTCTTTCTCTCTCGCTCTCGCTGGCTGCCTGGCGGTACTGCTCATACCTGTGAAAACCACCGGGTATAAGTTTTTATCACTTTTACTCGGGGTGGCTTCGGTAGTGTCCACTTGAGCATGGGCTAACAGCAGACCGTCACAATATATATATACTAGGGTGACATTTTGCACACAGCTAAAAATTTTATTTTCTTAAGATCTCAATCAATAGTTTAGGGTATAAGACGACCATCAACACGTACGTTAGATTTGTAAAGTAATTTATAGCCATCCGGAAATCAACTAAAGTTCTCCATATATTTCTTATAAGGTATCGAGTTCTGATTTCAGTTTTGCAGTTTGTAAGTTAAATAATTGAATTTCATATCTTTTTTTCATATAAATCTTTAACACTTTTAAAATGCAATAGCAGCAAAGAATCAGTTTATTCTGTAAAATATTTATAATTTTTTTCGCTAAAAATAGGCATTTTCGAAGGGCCTATTACTCCCTCAGACTTGCCGCTTGGACGTATTTCTACTTTTATGTCCGTACTGTTGATTAACGAAAAAATTCTCAACAAATTTTATTAACAACACCCTTAAATTGCGAGTTACAGACTAAAAGTTTCCGTTCAAAATGTGGGTGAAAGTTATATATTTTTTTGGAGTTAAGTTGACATGATACTTTAACAGCATGTCCCTCGCCCTACTGCAGGAGCAAATGCAAGACTGCAGCACACGTCGAACGAACAGAACGAGGAGAAAAAAAAAGGATCGAGAGAATTTCCCGACCTTTTTTCCTATGGACATTTCTTTCTCTTGATTTTTCTGAATAACAATAAATTTATTATAAACAATGCTTGAAACGAAATATTTTCGTTTTAATTTTGTTTTTCTACCACACGTTTTGCCGTTATGTAATAGGCTCTTTTCTCCCATTGCTCAGGATCAACATTTACAAAATCTGAACTTAGTTTAAAAAAACGAAAATGTATCATTATTAGCAAAATGTTCAAGATTTAAATCTAATAATGATTATTTTTTAATTAAACTGAGCTCAGCCTTTTTTAAATGTTTATCGTTGTTCGAAGCCTGCATCGCCATACATATTGACTTTTTGCAGTCACGGGAGACAGAATCATCAAATAATGCCAAAGCAATGAGCTCATTCCCCAAGTACCATAGATGATTATCCATTTTGTTTAAAACAGCTTGGGAAATGTTGGCATTTATATGTTCAAAATTTTTAATATCCTTTAAAAATTGTAAGTCTATCCTTGGTGTTGCCTGTGGTACACTTGTTTTAAACTAAGCCTTATAGTATACCAGCACCAAGAAGAGACACATATCTCGTAGACCAGATAATTCATTTTTCGTTAAATGAAACTGGCTTCGAAATATACAAATTTTTAAAGTATATATGGCTTTAACCATCCAACGTACATGATGGATGGCTATCAAAATTTTAAACTTTATTTGCTCGCAGTCTTCAAAATTTCCTCCTAAAAATAGGACAATTAACTCTTTATAATCGTCCCTTGGAAATTTTTCCTGAAAACAATTTTACTTTTTATAAAATGAATGATTAAATTAATTTTTGTATACCTGCAATTGCTGTTTAGCATCTTCCACAATATTCTGCAGCTGCACATCATGTAAATGTTTACGAACGTAATCATCGCTCAATCCTGAATCAAACGTGCCCTTGTCGATTTGGCCCTTGGAATCTTTTAAAAAGCAGTACGTCAGGACCAGAAATTCCGCTTAAAGCTTTTTCAAAAGCATACCTTAAGGCCAATTCATATACATGATGTCTGCACGCAAAATGAAGAAGATTCTTTTGCAATCTACTTTCAATTAAAGTGCAGGCACCAGCTATCAGTCCGGTATTCGACGCTGTAGTGTCGAAAACCATACCACAGACAGCGTCGCTCACTTCCCATTCGCGTAATAAACATACAACAGTGTCAACTTGCGGTTCTCCTGTACTGTTTGCCAATTGAAGAGCACCGAGCAACTCATGAATGTCTATACCCGATACTATCACGGGAAGACGATCAATTTTAGCCCGTTTGTTATTCGGATCCGGTAATTGTTTTCCGTTCCAATGAACTAGTAATCGGGTATCTTCGAATAGCAAAAAATGTTCCTTAATACATTCAGCTGCAGTCGTCTTTTCTTTTATTCGATGTCTTCGAATGGACTCTCGGCTTAAATGAAAACCATCTAAGCTAAATCCTAATCCATGCGACAAAGCAGCTATCAATCGTGCAGCCTGCGGATCACTGACTTTAGCACGGTCTAATGCTGCTGCGACATCCAGATTCATTACATTCATTTTATTTTCCCGGCATTTTCTTTCGTAAACACTAAACTCGGGATCATCGTCACCTTCGAAATCGAAAATTAAATCTTGAAAGCCTTCTGCCTCCAACCATTCAAAATTTGCCTTATTACAGGTTATATCTTTGGAAAGAGATTGATTAGCATTTGAAATTGGAAAATTATTGTTGATAAATTACAAAAAATCGTGATTATTTTAAGCATGTTAATGAATGAAAACAGAACATCGCTCGCGCAACCAATATAATAGTTCAAATCTCTGCAGTGAGAGAAAGAGCCTCGCCTATATGGTAGTAATGTAAACCTTTACAGCTCAAATAAGAAGCATGCTATTGTTCCAGAACTTTCCAGACTTCTTTTTTAATATTTAAGAAAGGGCCATGCCAAGTTTTATTACTTAAATACGTGTAGTTTTTGAATTATATTGAAAAAACACAGCATTTTGTTGTTTTTCTTATTTTTTGTTTAATACTGAAGAAAATCATACGAAAATTCGAGCCAAAATTGTAAAATATGTTTTTGAAAATTGCAACTATTTTGAACCATTTATTGTAGGCAATGAATCGTACACATACAAAATTAGGAATAAAAATAGTTATGATTTATACATGTCAATGAGTGGTACATATGACGGTGAAGTATAAATTTGACGGTGAAATATAAGTTATTTATATTAGATCCCAAACATGAGTTACTAAATCCAGATAAAATTGATAAACATATTCGTGCAGAAATTCCTGATGACGATATTGAACTCAGGACTTTGGTAATAAAACATTTGTTACATGGCCCACGTATAGAAGGTTCTTTGTCTTATAACATAGATACAAAAGCTTGCTCTAAAAAATTTACAAAACCCTTCACCGACGCGACTCAGTTTGAAAATAATGGTTTTCCCAGACGTCGTAGACTTGATAATAGAAATACAAACTATTATTACAATAAGAGGGTTAATGGTAAAATTGTAAATGTTGATAATTCTATGGTAGTACCATATAACTCATATCTTTTAAGAAAGTATAATTGTCACATAAATACAGAGTATTGAGCTTCACCTATGAGCAATAAATATTTGTATAAATATTTGCACAAACGTCATGACAGAGCTTTTATGAAAATACATAAAAAAGATTCAGATAGTTTAATATACGATGAAATTACAAATCATATAGACTGTAGATACATAAGTCCTATGGAAGCTGCATGGCAAATACATGAACTATACCAATTTGTGGAAATTCATATTCTATACAACCCTTAGCCATTCATTTACCAAAATAACAACGAATAATATTCAACGAAAACAATACAGATATACACATTAAACAGTGAAACAACGCTTACAACATGGTAAACTGAATGAAACAGATAATTGTGCCAAAAAAATATTATATGCTGATATTCCACAATATTACACTTTTTTTCAAAAGAAATTGGTTAGACCTGAAAATATAGCAATACTCCCGGTGGATTAATTTGTGTAATATCTGAAGAACAGGAATTATTTCATTTGAAACTAATTTGACATCGTGTAAAAGGAGCTACTTCCTTTGATGATTTAAAAACGTATGAGGGCACATCTTATTTAACTTTTACAGATACGGCAATAGCTATGGAACTGGTAGAAAATGATAAAGAAATTTTTCAAGTATATGATGAAGCATGTCATGTTATGTTACCAATACAATTACGTAAATATTTTGCTTGGTTTTTGATTGCAAATACATTACCTCTGGCAAAATAAAGTATGTAATTAATTTTAGTGAAAACTGTAATGAGAATGCTGAAGATAAGGCATTAAAATGTAGAAACGATACTTTTATTTCTGAAAATTATATTTGCTCTGATTTTGGTTTACCTGAACCTTAACTAGAACAAAACATTTCCCAAGATAAACTTGAATTCAGCATGAGCAAATATATAGAAGTTTTCAACTCTTTGCATAAAAAAATAAGCAAAGATCAAGATTACATTTTTAGTTATATAACAAAATCAAGCAGTCATAAAATGATATTTATCGACGGACCTGGAGGGACAGCAAAAACGTTTTTATATAATACCTACATTTGTTATTCTTTAAATAAAAAACCACAAATTTTATCAATGGTTTGGACATCAATTCTGTTACCTCGAGGAATGACCAGTCACAAAACATTTAAATTACCATTAAACTTAGAAGACGTTGAAACAACATTTTTTCAACATTCATCAGATAAAAAGAGAATAAGAGAATGAGATATGATTATTTGGGATGAAGCATCTAAATCCCTAAAAAAGCTTTGGAAATTGTTGACAATATTTTACGAGATATTTATAACTTAAGTAGCACACCTTTTGCTGGGAAATTAAAAATTTTAGGCGGAGATTTTAGACAAACTCTTCCTGTAATCAAATATGGCACAAAATTAAACTTTATTAAAGAAAAAATCAAAGCATCTCTTCTATGGAAAAATTTTAATGTTTTAAAATTAATGGTAAATATAAGATCAGAAAATATTAATTTTTTATCTTTCCTCTTAAACATTGGCAATGGACATATAGATAATTTTGAGATTCCTGATAAATGGAAAACTCATGACATATGTAGTAAAATTTACGGTTCAGTTATATCAGTAAATGATGATCTTTCAAATACAGTCATTTTATCACCCCATAACGAAGATATTTATAAAATCAATAATAAAATATTAAAAAAATTAAATAGTGAAGAAGTTGTATATTATATGTATCGACTATGCTCAGCATAAAGGTGTGGGTGAAACACGCAATAATGCTGAATTAAAATATCCAACACAATATTTATATTCTTTGAAATTCCCAAGATTTCCTGTACATAAATTGATTTTTTAAAAATACAATTATGATGCTCATTCGAAATATAAGTATACATGACGGTCTTTGTAATGGTACCAGATCAAAAATACTTGATCTATTCAAAAGTAATATCAAAGCTGGAATAATTACGGGCGATAAAAAGGGAACTACTGCTTTCATTCCAAGAATTATTTTAGATACAGGTGAATATACATCTTTATCTTTCACATTATTTCGACGTCAATTTTCTTTAATTTTAGCTTTTGCTATGATTTTAAATAAATTTCAAGGACAAAGTTTTGATACCGTTGGTATTTATATTCATAGACCGCTTTTTTCTCACGGCGAATTATACATCGCCCTTTCAAGATGTAAATATGAAAACCAATTGTTTATTCAAAATAAAATAGATAATACTAAATTTATAAAAAACATTGTTTGGGCAGAAGTATTTAAATAGCTATATGTATATGTAATGGTATAATATATATAATAATTATATATGATGCTTCTATCGCTCGAGTATTGTAGAATGTAAAAAAGACAACTATGCATCTCTTCGAGCAAACGTGAAATTTATTCTTAAAGCCGACGTTTCGAACTGATGCAGCTCCTCATCAGGGCTAAAAAGCCAACAAAAGGTTTACAAATATAAAATAAAGTACATTAAAAATTTTACATATAAATTTAAATAAATTACCTAAAATATAAACTCAGTACATTTAGTACATCTAATAATTACACCGAGCCGGAAAGCAGGAAACCCAGCTAAATCATAAAAAACTCAATTAATACTTCAAAAACTAAATAAATAATTATTCAAAACAACCTTACTTTTTTCAAACGACCGACAAACGACGCACAGTGCCGATGTCGACAGATGGTTGTGCGACACCGGCGGAGGACAATCAACGATTGATGTTCCAGCGCAACCCTTCCTTACATTTAGAGAACTCATACACTCTTAACAATTAAGCTACATACATATAAACTAAATACTATACGAGCCGGAGATCCGATACAAGAACCGGCATACCCAGCTCGCATACGCTCGAAGAGGTGGCAAGTATTCCATACCATGTAGTAAGGCCGAGAGCCCGCGAGGCAAATTCAAACGTTTCTTCCATAATCGTAATGGCTATCAATACAGTATGGCAGGAACGTCGCCTAGCAACTCGGACTTCCCACTGGGATGTGCCACTCCGTCACGCCAACGAATCAGCATTGAACACATGTTGGCTATGAAAGAGAGCGCGAAGCGGTATACCACCTCTTCTCACGTGATGCAAACCGCGTACTACCGTCATCCGGCCTCCGCACTCACATGAAAAACAGTTACACATTATTATAAATTATTATAAATTATTTGTCACTACGATGACTCGACTTTAAATTTGAAATCACATTCTTGTAGCCAGCTTCGAGGTGGCACGTGTCCTCCGCCTTATTAAGCGTGCCATCAAAACAATGTATATGTAGCATTTCCGAAAACCATCTATGAAAAGTATACGGCACTTTATCAACAATTTTAATACTATCAAAATTGAAAGAATGTCCAGTTTCCATCGCATGAACTGCAATCGGGAAGGTTATGTCTCCCTTCGTTATGTAACGTTTGTGCTCGGATTCTTTATTTTTTAAAGGTCGATAAGTATCTCCTATATAAGTAGATTCGTAGTCGGCACAGTCAATTTTATAAACCACGTTTCTCGCATCACCAACAGCAAGGGTCCTTACTTAACTTTATAAATTTATTAAATTTGTCATCGATCTTATTTACTAGTAATCTATTATTCATTTTTAATACTCTATTTAATTTACAGTTAAATCCTTCATAGTAAGGAAAGACCGCAATTCTGTTTCTGAGATCACAATTTTCATTATTTAAACTATTTCTCGTATTATTATTATTATTAAATGTATTTAGATGAGTGTATATACACTATCTAGTATGATTTTATTCCTCGGTAGTTAGTTAATATTCTTTTGCTGGCTTGTATCGATCTCTCTGAGGCAGTGGTTACGAAAGGGTTTAAGAAAACAAAATCCCGTTCTTTTTAAAAAACAACGTTTCGGCGATCATTGTCGCCCTCATCAGAAAACTGTCATAATTTTATTAGACAACAATAAACATACAAACTTAAGAAGAACAGAACAATACATACAAAATTTATTTACGAAATCAGAGGGGTAATCATTATCAAATAATAGACCTTTTATAATGCCAACGTTTTTCTGGTGAAAACATTTATTTGATAACTTTACCGCTCTGTCAACTAGATTATACACCATGGCAATTTTTTAACTAATCGGATGTTGAGATTTAAAGTGCAAAAATCTATCCGAGAAAGTTGGTTTCGTTTACCAATCAGTTTTTATTCCACCTGCTTCATTAATCAATTATACGTCTGTTACGGGGGAGGGTCGATGGATGGTGAGGATAGCTAGGTGTGGGTAGGGTTCGCGCCGATCACGGTTCAAGCCCGTGATCGTGGAGAAGGGTGCTCGGTGAATAAACGACGCGAAGAATTATTGGAACGTTCGGAAGCTTTATTCAGGCTTCAAAGAGAGATTTGTGTAAATGTCAAAATGTTGCGTGAGTATATATATATGTCCCGATGCGCGTTACCGTTCTCGCCCCGAAGTCGTACACGACAGTGACCGTGACCGGAGAGTGGTGGGTCCCAGACTGGATGCGCGGGTAGCGAGCCTCGGACAGGCCGCCCCGGACTGGTCGGCACGGTGCTCTGCACCTGCCTTTTTATTGATGTGAAGACAATGGCTGTGACGTATTGGATCGATATTGATAAGAGCGGTTGGCAACTGTCCATCGCTGACCGGCCCGCGATGCACATCCGGCCATCGTGTGAGGCCTTCTTATCGTCTGGATGTTTAAGGGTCGCATTGCTCAACGTTCGCGAATTAGCGTACGTGACACGTCTAAAAAACTTATGGATTTTTTTACTTCCATTTTATGCGTAAATTGGAGTCTACTATTATACGAATTAAATATTTTCAACGTTTCATCTACCTTTCCTTTCTCACTCCATTTCGAGATCATCCATAACAATGTCAGCGAATAATCCCGAAATCGGAGAGTCCATGGGTGTACCAAAAAGTTATTTGTAAAATTTACAATTAAATTGGAAGTACGTATTATCCATAAGCAGACTACAAGCGTCCAAAATCTCGTCAAGTGGAATTTCAAACTTTCTAGCTATTTGTATGTATCTTTTTTCGATACTCTGCATGACTAATGCTTTATCAATATTTGTGTATAACGATTTTACATCTAAGCTAACAATACAGTGGTCATTCGGAATTTTTAGATTTTTTATTTTTTCTATAAAATCGCAACTATCTTTTACGTATGAACGAAGTTTATTAATACTACTTTGTAAGATTTTAAATAAATACTTTGATAAAAAATATGTAGGCGAGCCTATTGTTAAAATAATAGGCCTTAAAGGATGGTCTTTCTTGTGGATTTTTAGTAAACCATATATGCTTTTGGTAAACATGTGTCAGTTTGTGTAAAAAACTGTTACTTATATTTTTTACCAAAAAAACCATTTTGATTCCACATATTTGTTAGTTTCTTAACATTCGATTGCAATTTTGATAACGGACTTTTCTTAATTATACTGTATGTGCTAGTGTCAGCTAAAAGATTTTCCATCTTGTCGATATAATCATGTTTATACATCGCAACCGTTACATTACCTTTATCAGCAAAGGTGAAAATAATATCTTTACATTAATTTTCTTGAATCGCAGTGCGAAAAAACATGTAAAGTTTTATATGACATATTCCCAGAAGAAATTTTCGATAAAAGTACATGGATAATCATTAGCTATGAGAATCTTTTTTGCATGTTCGATATTTTGCGAATGAAACCTTGCATCTGATAATAACATCGCTCTATCAAGAAGTTTGTAAACGATAGCTACCTTCTGATTTTGAAGGTGGTGGGAGTAGAAATTAATGTATCTAGCCGAAGCCGTACTTTTTTTATACCAATTAGTGGAAATGTCCCCATTCTGTTCATAAAATATAGAGATATCTAGAAAATTAATACTTTTGTTAGTCCTGATTTCAGAGGTAAATTGTAACAATTTATTGTAATTATTAAACGTAGCCAAAACAAATTCTAGCTTCTCCCTTTCAACAATCAGAAGGCAATCGTCCACGTATCTGCAAAACAGCGGTACACTCGTCTTTACAATGCTGAATTGGCCAAGCAACAGAGATTTTTTTCAAAAAAGTAATAAAATAAGCTGGCGACCTATGCCACTCGATAGCAAATAATGCGCACTTTAAGCACATATGTGTCTCTACAAGTAAATCGAGATTATTTTATAGTTATTAAGAAAAAAACATGCAGAAAATGCATGTTTTTTTAGTTTTTCGCTTAGAACTTTTAAACTAAGCAAGCAATGAAAATATCACTTTAAACAAAAAATATGCGGGATGAAATTATGAAGAACAGGAACTGTTAAAAATATCGATAAGTTGTATAGAAGCTGAGATAATGGAAAAGAAAGGGTTTAACTAGCCATTTTTTAAAAATTCATTACGCAGCCATTTTTCATTTTAAGACTCGAAATTTTTGAAATTAGAAGCTATGGGTATGTACTTTATAGGAAAAAAATGAATGCTGTGAAACCATTATTGTTGCTGTAATCGCGATGTTAAATTTTTGTTCACTAACTTGTACTCGCTCTGACGTCCCCAATTGTGGTCATATTTCAATTTTAAAAAGTGTTTTGAAATGTTGACGTTTCGCACAATAAGATGCATTTATCCGTTTTTAATTAATGATTTAAGGGAACTTAAATTATTATTACGTTAAATATGTAGGTAAAATTTGAAATAATAACGCATATTGCTGAATTTCAGGAAATTTAAATGTTTTAAATAGAATTCTTATTTCATAGAACAAAACATATTAAAAAATGAAACATAAATTTACATCGTACATAGAAATATACATAAATTTTATACAGTTAAATTTAAATTAATCGCATTCGTTCGCATTAAAATTAAAATCGATGTTAGTTAACAACAAATCCGGGAATTCGTCATTGTTGTCGCTCTCATTATCTTTCTCGTCATCGGAAATATTTATTTCCTCATTGCCTAAATTCATGCACGAGTCTTTGTGTCAGTGTGCGCAAAGGTTGCTACAAAGGACGCCATTTTTTTACATGTACAGGATGCGTCGATGCAACCTTTTTTGCTGCAGGAACATGAAATCTGGTCCAGCAACTTTTTGAGGATTGGTGGGTCAGTAGTTGGTACTGGAATTAAGCGATTACTTTTTACCGGCCACCCCCAATCAGTTGCTTTTAAATATCCGTTCCCTATCGATTTTTCAAAGTTTATTGTTTCGGAATAGGAGGCGCATAAACAAAAATTATTCAAACAATTGATTAATCCTCGCGCGACATATTGTGTGTGGATTAACGATGCAAGTCCCAATAAAATTGACGAGGAAAACGATCGCGGCCTTATATTTGACATTAAAATGTAAGCAACAGTGAGAATTTTATGGTCCCATTTCTCCCATGACTTATTCTTAGGATTGCATTTATGCGTTTTGATTAAAACGTCGAGAAATAATTTTAACGATTGCGGGACGTCATCCTTCGCATTGCCTAAAAAATCTGGCGGCGAGTTATAAGTATCTTGTTGAAATTTCCTAGCGCGGGTGTCTTGAAGAATAATGTGCGCAGCCATCTCAACTATTCTTAACTTTTCCTCTTCTTCATTTGTTTTTTATCAGCATACCATTTTTTATCAAGAATTTTTCCTAATGTTCTTGTAAAACATAGGAGAGTGTCTGTTTTTTTTATGGTGGAAAATTATTTCGCCGCAAAAATGATGCTTTAAATGATTTTTATTGTAACGAGATTAGGATAATCTGTTCGATTATACTCATCCTGTATTCGTTTAAAATATCTTGTAATGAAAACTGACATTCATCGCTATTTTCATTGATACAATTAATTATAAAACTGAACATCCGACAATTTTTCAGACACTTTTGATCCGTCTGTCGGTTCCAATTTATACAAATATAAATGGCTACAACATTCTTGATGATACACTACTTTGTTATCGTCATAGTAACAATCATCTTTATTTTTTAGTTGATTCAAACAACATAAAATCTGCTCATGTAATTCCGTTGGGTTATAATCTTTTAATAGCGCTATGAAATTATTAACAGTACTTTGCTTCGACACAGCGGAATACGATTTCTTATTTGTACAAAAGCTCTTCTTCAACGAGCCATCGACGTCTTTTTTTCGCATCCGATACTTTTTTTAATGCTGCTTTTATACTTGACTCTCGCTGATACGTACTTAGACAGGATTTATGTATAGTCACCTGCTCCAAATTTTGAAATTGTTTGTATTTCTGATCCTTCCGATTCAAACTTGCTTGGATTAAATTGGCAATACATCGTTCTTTTGCGACCACACATTTGGAAGGTTCCATAAACTCGTTACAAAGTATACAAATTTCCTCTTGGCAGTCATCATTTTACGTTTCACTGTGTCTGAATAAAAAAATATAAGGGTTAAATATTATACTAAAATTATTCCTTATACATACATACATATAATTAGAATATTTTTATGCTTTTCTATCAGTAAAATATAACAATTTTATATTTAATATTGCACACTGTCGGTATACTTTCATTATAAACGATAAATCCAAAATGTGTAAGTAATAGTACATTACGATACTAGTGGAATAAGTCGTACTTTTCGGCACGACGTATATAAGCGCACGAGCGTAGCGAGTGAGGTTAGAGTCGTGCCACGAAAAACGACTTATTACACGTGTATTGTACGATATTTTATAGCAGAGATTAGAATAAATCCGCTACCACGGCTCTCCGTGAAGTTAGCGCACGAGCGTAGCGAGTGTGATAAGCACGGTGCCAGAATGGACTGCTAATTCCACAGATAGCCGCGGCATAAATGCGGATTTCTTCCACCCAGTGCTATAAATGTTATTAGTTGAATATTATCAAGATACGGAGAAAAGTAACTTAAGAAACAAATTCTTCCGATATAATACCGATATAAATGTTATTTATTAGTTGAATATTATCAACATACGCGGAAAAATAATTTAAGAAACGAAGTTCTTCCGATATAATACCTGGATTTCCACCGTACAAATTTGCACACTAAGGCCATTAACGGATTATCCACTAATGATTCGAGAGTTGTCTATATGCAGCGTATCCAAACTTGCTCCGAAATTTTATTTGGCTTTATGATTAAGCAGAAAATTTCGGAGCTAGCTTCAATATTTTGCCTAAGTTCATTTTCATGCGAGTGAGAAGCACAGATTTTAATTTTTTAAGGGCTATTAATATTTACCTATGACTATCTGTCGTTGATTTACTAGAATTGGTGCTTTCCTGCGTTCCCTTATCAGATGTATTTTTGTCGTGCCTAATACATAAAAAATATATTCATGAAATACATAAAACTCGGACGAATTGTGATAGAAACATACATATAATTCATATATTTATAGTAAATTGTATATAAGTTTCTTTAATACGTTCATTGCGTAATTTTATTAATTATAATGATTATTATTTACCTAATATTTCTGGATGATGATGCTTGTCTTATGTTGCATCCACCAGCAGACTCCTCCATCGCGCTGGTCAGATGTATTATGCAATTTTACACAAATATAACGATTTTTACAAAAAGGTTTTTCATTGTAAAGTAGAAGTAATGCACTGCAAAATTTGTACAAAATGCGGCGAAAACTTCGATTCGTCTTACAGCTACAAAATCTGTTCGACGACTCAGCAGGTCAAAACGACCGTTGGCGTCGGTTTCCCTCTCTTAGGTAAAAATTTCAAGGCTATTAGAACAGTTGAGATACATCTGCTCCTCTACGACTGAACAAGTGAGCGCCACGCATTGTAGACAGGTTGCTGTGGAGCTATACCGTCAAACATAATGGCCTTTCGGCAGATGTTCCCAAATTCCACTACATGGATTTTCTGCATGTTTTTTTGTTAATAACTATAAAATAATCTCGATTTACTTGTAGAGATACATATGTGCTTAAACTGCGCATTATTTGCTATCGAGTGGCATAGGTCGCCAACTTATTTTATTGATCGTCAAAAATCGTACCTTTCTTTGCTCTGTCGCTTGGCCTATAAGTATTCTTTAATTCAAGGCTATTTTTTATATTAGATTTTCGCAAAGGAAAATGTTTCAAAAGTAATTTAGAAATGCATTTCTCGAGAGAGTACGTTGGACTGTTAACTGCAGAAACTATTATACGAACCGGATTATCCGGCTTATGAATTTTTATAAGGCCGTATGCTTTCAGAAGTGAAGTGTGCTCGATTCCCTTAGAAGATAAACCTTTACACGTCGAGTCACACTCTAGAACACCTCGCATACTCCAAAGGTCAATAAGCTTTTTAATGCGTCTTTTAACCTCCGCAGACGGAGGTTAAAAACTTAACAACCCTGTAGAACCTCTCATCGCTGAGGGCTTTTTCTATCTTTGAAATATATGCAGAGCGTTCAGTCGCTACCGTAGCATTGCCTTTGTCCGCTCTAGTAAAAAATAAATCTGGATTATTTTTTAAAAACTTTTTTGTACGGTCAATATCGTTTGACATGACCCTCTCTCTATAAGGCAAGTGTGGTTTGTTTTCTATGTGTGAATTTAAAATAGATAACACTCCGTCTCACAATCTTCCATCCTGACTTCGATCATACATATACACATTTTCAAAACTCTTAAGTATTTCCACGGCTTGTTTGAATTCAAATTTGATACAAAAATTACATTTTTCTCCTATAGACATTGACCGTTTGAAACAAAATCTAGGAGTGAAATATCTGAAAGATTAATTAACCCTTTTTTCCGTAATTCTGTTATTTCAGTAGAGCAATTTTGTAATTCAAAATAACTCTTTTTATTAGTGCTGTAATTTTGTCTATTGCTAAACTTTGTCATTAAGGAGTTGTTATGTCTATGTTCGGAAGATTTTTCAAGCATATCTAAAATCTTATATAGATTCTTTAAAGTACTATTAAAACTATCGTGACAATTTTGAGAAAATTGTAATATTTTTTAGAAAAAGATTTACTAGTCAAACCAGCTATGTCATCAACAATCAAATTAATATTTTTCTTTGAAAAACAAGCGATTGATAGAGCGATGTTACTATCAGACCCAAGGTTTCATTCGCAAAATATCGAACATGCAAAAAAGATTCTTATAGCTAATGATTATCCATGTAATTGTTGAAGATGAGGAGAAATTAGTGGCACAAAATTATAAACTTCGGTGGCTTCTGTAAACTGTCCTTTTATTTATACACAATCTCGCTCTCTTGTGACGCATCTCGTCATTCTCTGTACACTTTGAATCTCGCGTTCGCTTCTTTTACAAATTTATGTACGCTATAGACGCTCGTCTCCTTCGATGTGCTCGCCGCAGAGTTCAAGTCTCGACTGACTCACATCTATTCCTCTTTCGCCCCGGAACCGCGCTTTCTCTTTTTTTCGTTTTCCTTTTCGGGGCTTTTCAGACCCCCTCCAGTACGCATACTTCCAAGCTTAGACCCAGGTAACTTCGTGCCGCCCCGGCTATACTCTCTCTCGATGCAGTTAAGCCCTAAACTGCATAAACTGCTGTTGGAGGCTTCTTCGACTAACCACAAGCATCGGCCACCCGCTCTTAAATGAATCTTCATACCTTTTCTTAATAGTGATAGGTTTTTATAAATTATGCGTCGATACATAGTTTCGCTACATATAGAAAATTCCCGCCTTTGATTTGATCCTATCCGCAACAGTAATTTTATCGGAAAATTCTGTAAAAAACGAATCGTGCGCAATCTTGGCCTCTTGCATGGCAATTTATAGGGCACACATTCGAACAGTTCGGGATTGCAGAGTAATAATAATAATAATAATAATAAAATAATACGAGAAATAGTTTAAATAATGAAAATTGTGATTTAATAAATTTATAAATTTAGGTAAGGACCCTACTGCTGTTGGTGATACGAGAAACGTGGTTTATAAAATTGACTGTGCCGACTGCGAATCTTCTTATATAGGGGAGACTTATCGACCTCTAAAAAATAGAGAATCCGAGCATAAGCGTTACATAGCGAAGGGAGACATAACGTCCCCAATTGCGGTCCATGTGATGGAAACTGGACATTCTTTCAGTTTTGATAATATTAAAATTTTTGATAAAGAGCCGTATACTTTTTGTAGACGGTTTTCGGAAATGCTACATATACATTATTTTGATGGGACGCTTAATGGGGGGGAAGCCACGGTGGGCGGAGGACACATGCCACCTCAAAGCTAGCTACTAGAATGTGATTTCAAATTTAAAGTCGAGTCCTCGTAGTGACAAATAATTTATAATAATTTATAATCCCAGTGGGAAGATCGAGAGTCCGAGTTGCTAGGCGATCACGTTCCGGCTATACTGTATTGATAGCCAATACGGTTATTGAAGAAACGTTTGAATTTGCCTCGCGGGCTCTCGGCCTTACTACATGGTATGGAATACTTGCCACCTCTTCGAGCGTATGCGAGCTGGGTATGTTGGTTCTTGTATCGGATCTCCGGCTCGTATAGTATTTAGTTTATATGTATGCAGCTAAATTGTTAAGAGTGTATTATTTCTCTAAATGTAAGGAAGGGTTGCGCTGGAAAATCAGTCATGGATTGTCCTGTGTCGCACGACCATCTGTCGACACCGGCTTTTAATAATTATTTATTTAGTTTTTGAAGTATTAATTGAGTTTTTTATAGTTTAACTGGTTTTCTGCTTTCCGGCTCGATGTAATTATTAGATGTACTAAATTTACTAAATTTATATTTTAGGTAATTTATTCAAATTTATATGTACAATTTTTAATGTAATTTATTTTATTTTTGTAAACCGTTTGTTGACTTTTTAGCCCTGATGAGGAGCTGCATCAGCTCGAAACATCGGCTTTCAGAATAAATTTCACGTTTGCATATTCAATATTTGTAATCTTGAAAAATACATTTTTTCCCTATAAATTTTTATTTATATATCTTATTAATCTATAGGTGAATTCCAAGCAGTATTATCATACATAATGGAACAATAATGGAATCGGCTTCTTTTCAAAATCAAGGTGTTTCAAGTAAGGTTTACCATGACTGTCAAATTTGTCACAAAATATTCAATTCTAAAAAAAATTATTTAAGGCATATTAAAGAACATGCTGCTATTAAATGCTTTTTTTGTGACAAATGTGGAAAATTATTCAAAAGACGTTATCACCTTAATTGTCATTTACTTTTACATGAAAAACACACACACACACACACACACACACACACATATCTTACTATATTATATAGTTGTTTTGGGCTGAGGTGGAATTTGCCCCCCCCCCTCCCGCCCTCTCATACCCCCCCCCCCCTCTACCCCCCTCAAAATAACCAAGAAACGTTTCAAAAGTTTGATGTATTTTAGATGTGTATGTCACACAATCTAAATATGACTTTATACCTCGGTAGTTGTTTAATGTGCTTGTTGTCTGTATCGATCTCTCCGAGGCAATCATGTGGAAAAGGGTTAAAATAAAAAGGCCCTTTTCTTATATCATCAACGTTTCGGCGAACATTGTCGCCCTCATCAGGACACTGTCGAAAGTTTTTATTATAAATATAAATATAAAATTTACAGAATAATTTTTTAAAATAATATTCTTAGAGAACTTACATATCGGAGCTGTCGTGATTTTTGTACATCTCGATGCTGTTTTTCCCCGGCTATTTAATAGCGGGGGACGAGAGACGCCGAGCGACACAGTTATTATTTATATTGCTCTGTCGGCTAATGTCTCAGAAGTGAGGAAGTAGCCAACAGCCGTCGCTTATATATAATGTGCACGACTCATGATCTTTAACGCGGTTTTGTTTACAGGTGACGTCACACATCACCTCATCTGTTCGATGTCCTCCTTTTTATTTATACAGTTTTTCTGTAAATGTATGTACATCATCTCCGAGATCAATCTTTTATTTAGATTACTCTCCCGGTCTTTAATACGGTAATCTTTGAAATTGAAAACATGGTTGTACTTTTCTTTATGCTTGGAAATGACATTTTCTTTGGATTTTCTATGCTCCTCAACACGTGTACACACATTTCTTTTTGTTTGGCCGACGTATGTGGCAGTACAGTCATTACATTTAAGTTCGTAAACATCATTATTTTCCAAGTGCTTTTCTTTTTTATCTTTACTTTTTACAATAATATTGCACATCTGACTATGTATCTTTGGAATAGTTGTTATGTTGTTACACCTCAAAGAATGCTGCACACGCTCATAGAAACCGCTGATGTATGGTACGTCAACGCAATTACGATATGTATTATCTCTTGACCGTTGTTCTGGTTGTCTCGTTGTTCTGACTTGCGACAGTCGTTTCTTAACATATTTATTAATGAACTCAACAGGGTAATCATTTTCGAGCAGCAAATTCTTAACAATATTAATGTTTTTCTGATGAAAACATCTACTTGATAATTGTACTGCTCGGTCAACTAAATTGTACACCATGGCAATTTTTTGGGTAATCGGATGTTGAGATTTAAAATGCAAAAATCTGCCAGAGAAAGTTGGTTTTGCGTACCAATCAGTTTTTATATTACCTGCTTTATTCACCAATAAAACGTCTAAAAAGCTTATAGATTTGTTTAGACACGTTTCAAAAGTTTGGTTATTTTTACGGTTTCCCCCCCCCCCTCATCGCCCCCTCACCCCCCCTCCCTCTGCCCCCCTCATTCCTTAGAATATTAACATCTATAATAATTTAATAGAACGTATTGATTATTATTGGAGAAGAAAGACATCATTGGAAATTGGGACAATCGTCAGAATGTTATTGATGTTGGAGATAGGTAGACTGTTGGAGGAGATTATTGGAGATGATAGGTGGTGGCTCAAGGCCATTTGTGAAGGTGATAGATAGAGTGCTACATAGAGGTTACAACATGAGAAGGAAATAGTTATAAGTGAAGAGTTTTTATTGAAGGCTGTAAGTGCAAGTTGAAGGGATCATGATTGAAGGCAACAGGTGGAGGATGTAGGTTATAGGAGAAAGTTGGAAACGATAGTGGGAGGGTGAAGCCAATAGATGGAGGCTGGAGGCCATAAGGAGATTGGAGGATACAATTAAAAGCGGTTTGTGAAGGCTGTATGTTATTAGAAGCGATAAATAGATGCTCGAGATCATGGATTGCGATGACAAGTCGAGGTTGTACGTGGAGATTGAAGGACATAGGTATAGGGTAAAGGGCACGAATGGAAGGAATAGGTGGAGGGTGAAAGTGCTAAGTAAGTACTTATGGGTGTTGACAATATGCGGGGATAAAAGCTGTAGGATGAAGAGATAATGATTGAAGACGATAAGTGAAGGGTGATGGCATCATGATTGGAGGCGATAGGTGGACAGTGAAGGGATTATGATTGAAGGTGGTAGGTGGTCGAGCTGAGCGATAGGAGAAGGGTGAAACCGATAGGTAAAGGGTGAAGAGAGGGACGCTGAGGAATGCGATTAAAGATGATAGGTCAAGGGGGATAGGCGGATCATGACTTAATGTAATAGGTGGATGTTTGAGGTTATGGTTGAAGATGATACCGTGAAGCTCAAAGTCATAGGTGAAGGTGATAGTTAAAGGGTTATAAGCAGAGGTAATAGGTGGAAGTGAAACGGTTATGATCGAAAGTGATAGGTGGATTCTCCAGATCATTTGTGAAGGTGATAGGTAAAACGTGAAAATCGTAGGGGGAGGTTAAAGATAATAAGTTATGCAAGTGGTGAAGGGTGGAGGTTCTCGGGGCAAGATGAATGGATAGAAGGGGCATAAAAATATTACGATTGGAAATCTTTACTTGAGGGTGTTGATAATATGCGGAGATAAAAGCTGGACGGTGTAGGGATAATGGTTTAAGGCGATAAGTGAAGGGTGAAGAGATCATGGCTGGAGGCAATAGATGGAGAGTGAAGGCAACATAATTGGAGGCGGTAACTGGAGGGCGGAAACGATGGGTAATGGCTGGAGATGATCGATGAAGCCTGAGGTATATGATTGGAGGTGATAGGTCGAGGGTACAGGTGATAGGCGCATCATGACTTAATGCAATAAGTTGATGTTGGAGGTTATGGTTGGAGATAATATGTGGAAGCTCAATGTCATCAGTAAAGGTGTTAGGTAGAGGGTTATATAGGAATTACGACATAACTGGAGGGTGAAGGTCATGATAGAAAATATAGGAGGAGCGTGAAATCATTATGGTAGGGGGGGGGGGGGTTCAGCAGCTACCATAGGCAGATTGGAGGGCACAATTAAAAGCGATTTGTGAAGGCTCTACATTATTGGAAGCAATAGATAGAGGCTCTAGATCATGACTGGCGGTGATAGGTTGAGGTTATACGTGGAGGTTGAAGGTCAAATGTATAGGGTAAAGGACACGAATGGAAGAAATAGTTGGAGGGTGCAAGTGCTAAGTACACAGTCGACGGATAGGACGATAAAATCGTTAGGATTAGAAATGATAGTTTACTGTTGCCTAGAGGTAGAGGTAATAGATGGAAGTGAAGAGGTCATGATTGGAAGTGATAGGTGGAAGCTAGTAAGTTGTAAAGGTGATAGGTAAAACATAATAATCATAGGTGGAGGTTGAAGGTAACAAGTAGATACAAGAGGTGAAGGTTGGAGTTTCTAAGGGCACTTATCTCTCTTACGGTTGAAGGGATAGAAGGAGCTGTAACGGGGATTGTCCGCGTTAAATGTAGATTATTCTACTTTGATTCTCCGTGGGTTTTAGATAAAGGGGAACAGGGTTAATACGTAAAACTCACAAATGAAATACACACGTGACGTTCGGTAAAAGGCTATTGCATATATTATGTCAATTAAATCAGAGAATTACAACAGAATAAACGTACAAGTGTGCTTCATTAGCACGCAATCTCACGGTTAATAGAAAGCTAATATTGTTGAGCGCGCGTGTCGTATATCATGTGACGAGTATCGTCACACCGCATGCATATTTTATTCTAATACATATGTTTTTATATATTTGCATGTGAGTTGACTTTTCAGATGTTCCCGCGCACCAGAGCTGTACGACAGTTGATGTGTTGCTGAACGCGTCGCCTGGTGAGAGAGTGCGTGTGAGAGAGAAGCTTGTAACGTTAGGTTAGACGTTAGATTCGATTCGAGCATCGAGCGCGCGTGTCTACTCCGGCGATAGGATTATTCGTTGCTATTATTTATTGTACAACAATTGCGATTACGCGTCTGAGTGGAGAGATACTCTACACCGTTGGGAGAGCCTACTGTTTACCAGCTAGCTGGACCGAGGCGAGACCGCAGTTTTAGGCTGATTGTCGTGTTAGCGTCCTCCGCATTATTTCTGTAAATATCAGCTTCTCTCTTTCACTCTCACCAGCACGTTCAACAATATTAGCTTTCTATTAACCGTGAGATTGCGTGCTAACGAAGCACACTTGTACGTTTATTCTGTTGTAATTCTCTGATTTAATTGACATAATATATGCAATAGCCTTTTACCGAACGTCACGTGTGTATTTCATTTGTGAGTTTTACGTATTAGCCCTGTTCCCCTTTATCTAAAACCCACGGAGAATCAAAGTAGAATAATCTACATTTAACGCGGACAATCCCCGTTACATTGGCGCCCATCAGTGGTTAGATTTAGCTAGATCAGGGAATAATTTTGTAGGAAAAACTTAGTGCGAAATCGCGAGTGTTCGTTATAGGCGAATAAGCGTGCGGACTGCGGAGATATACATTGCGTGTATAGTATAGCGAGTGAGCGCGAACGTTGGCTAGACTTATCGTCCGCGAACGTAAACATTGCGCGTTTCCAGCTATCGAAAATTTTAGCGTTGGCTGAAATATTATTTCTCGTCGCGTGATTTATATGCTTGATGTTGGCGATTAACCAGTATATGTAATGACTGGATTAATAGTTGAATAGCGGATCGAATCTCAGATTGCGATTATACTAGGGGAATAATTTTTTGAATATTATTGATTGAACAATTAAGTGTAAATAATTGTTTTTCCCTATTGACATTAAATATTATTTTTATTATTTATATTTATGTAATATAATCGTAGTCAAATCGACTGGTTCAGTTTTCTGATTTATATATTGTGTGTGATAGCGTGATTTTGGCGTTGCTAACAGCTATATAGCATACGCGCTCAGCTGATTGTATGTGTGCGTGTACCAGTGTATCACCGAAGTAGGGTTAGATACAGGTATACTTTGCGGAGCGTATCGCAACGGCGAAGCGTTGATTTACCGACAGTGTAGATAATAATTTCTATTTGAATTTTGTTTTGAAAGTGAACTTTATTTCTCGGTGTAGGTTTATTGAATTTAAATTGAGATTATTGACGAAATATTTTATTTTATTTTGTTTGTTCGTGATATAATTTAAGCGAAATTTTTTTCAATTTAAATTTTGGTAAAACAGTAAACTCTCAATTCGAGTACAGCTCGATAATAAAATTTTTGTTTTTGTTGTAAATTTTATTTTGGAATTTTCGTTCGAATCGGAAAATTTTCTTTTGAATTTTTTTTTCCCTTGTCTGGTCGTAGTTTTGTTGGTAAATTACATAAGTGTAATTTGGAATTGCACAGATTGTCGAACGAAGGAGGCTGTGACTGAATTAAGAGCGACACGCGAAATAGGTTATTTTTTTCAATTATTTAAATTTTGGTCATTGTTAGTTTATTTCTTTCATAATTTGTCTCTTGTATATTTTTTTTGATTCCGACGGAAAAAATTCGTTTAAGTTAGCGGGATCGCATTCGAATTTTCAAAATGGCGATGCGCGGTAATATTTTCGAAGAAGCGGATCAAGAAATTGAGAGATGGGCAATGTCATTGTCAGAGGATAGAGTATATGATTTATTGTAGAGATTTGAATTAGTAATTGAGACGAGTAGATACAGTAATGTTGGTAGGTTAATTAGGCGTTTGCGCGGTGATTACACTGCGTATGATTTTGTTATGACGAATGAGCCTAGCGATATCGCGATGTCGAGAAGAGACGCAATTTTTCAGACGATTATTTTGAGAGAAGAAAATTTATCAAATGAGACGAAATCAACGACATGGGTACGATTGAGGTTACCGACGACGTTAGAATCAGAAGCATCAGTTTTAGATGATAATGAAGAGCAAGATGAAGAGACGGTAGATGACATTTTCCAGATACTCAGGAATAATGATCTAGAGTCGACCAGAGTTTCTAGTGAAGAAGAAGTTGACGTTTCGGGAGTACATCCTATGGTTACAGTAGTGGATGTGCATACGGAAGCTGAAGAAATTGTAGATCTTCAACAGCGAAACGCTTGCACTAATGTTGGTGTCGATAAAGGTCAAGTTGACTTAGAAGATAAAAAAGCAGATCAAGATAATCAGGATGAAGTGAAAGCAAAATTGCGACAAGAATTAGCTGAACAGCGCGAGTTGGCCAAAACCTCAGAGGCCAGATGGAATGCGTATGCTGCTGGAATGGAAAGATCCATGGTTGAGCTGAGCGGCTATTATTGCAAATTAAAAGAAGACTTTGAGAAGTTCCAAGTTCAATTCAGAGACACGTTTGTTGTGCATAGAGAACCTGATGCTCATAGCACGAAGTTGAACCCGAATGCGACAAGATTTGTGTCCGGTCATACAATTCAGAAGGCTGGAACGAATGAATTACCATTAAGTGCAGAACCCCCAGGTGTGTCTCGGGCGGGAGGATCAGCTGCTTCGACGAGTAAGGCAGTTAATGAATATTCGTCGATGTCGAGACCAACGTATCGTGATGTTGGAAAAATTGCTCGTGAGTGGAAAATCCAGTTGGACGGTGGTAAAGATAGTTGCATTGAGGAATTTATTCAAAGAATGAATGAATGTAGGGCGTCATCGCATTTAGATGATACGGATTCATTGAATGCGTTACTCCATGTTATGACGGACGGAGCGTTAATCTGGTGTCGACAAATGCGTCAAACTTGGAAGACTTGGAAAGATTTTTGCAGTGATGCTAGGCAAAGCTACGGTATGGATCAAGACATTCAGATGAAGTTATTAGCGGAAGCGCAAGCGCGCACACAAGGAAAAAATGAACCAGTACGTGATCACATCATGGCGATGCTAGCGATCATGAGTAGGCTTGATGATCCGCCGGAGGTTGCAGTACAGCTGAAAATGATATATGATAATATGCTGGCAGAAGTTAGAATGCAAGTGCCTCGAAGGAAAGTGAAGAATATAGGAGGCCTTATCATGTTGGCTAGGAACGCTGAAAAGTTGATTCATGATAAGAATCACTATAAGCCTCCTCCATCACCTAACAGATGTTTATTGCCGAAACTGGCTTATAAAGAAAAACCTGTTCGGGAGACTTTGGAGGAGACTAAAGGCGGAGTACCTGTTGCGACGATCGCGGATCCTGGTGATATAGGTGAAACTATAAAGGTGGCAGTGCGAAATGCTATTGCTGGGTTGGGGTTACTCTCAGCTTCTACTTCACAAGGGTACCGAGGTAAGAAGTCTATCTCTAAAGGAGCGAAGTCGCAAGCAAAGACGGCGACTACGGTATCTGACAGTCAATCAGGAAAGATAAGTGCTGTTTCTGAAGAGAAGAAAGATGCTCCTAGGAAGTCGAGAAGTGATCATAATAAAAACCAGGACTCTTGGGGTCCATGTAAACCTTTTGTTAGATGTTATGGGTGTGGATGGCCGCGACATACATCTAAAACTTGTCCGGAGTGCTCGCAGAAGAAGAACTCAGTTCAGGCCCATACTTCTCCTATTATTGTGGCGGCCTCCCAAGAAGCAAGTTCGGCTACTGAAGAAGCAGTGATGCCTATTACAGTATTTGATCCATCCAATATTGACTGCAGTCGCTGGTGGATGCCAGTGGTTATTGGTGATTTTCATTTACGAGCACTTTGTGACTTGGGAGCTGCGCGTACCGCTTTAGGTCCGATTGGATTACAGATAGCTTCAGCGCTGAAAAAAGCTATTGTTCCTTATACAGGACCAGGTGCGAAACTCGCTGATGGACAGCTCGTGCCGATTTACGGTTATGTTCAATTGCCGTTCACAGTGTTAGACCAATCGCGAATCTTAAATGTTATGGTTGTAAGTGCACTTGATTCCGAATGTATACTCGGAACAGATTTTATGCGAGCATTTAACGCGATTCTGTTACCTAGAGAGAATAGATTACAAATAGAAGGTGTCACCGAATCAGTTCCTCTAGAGATTTCTGCTCTCTCAGAAGGAGTAGCAAGCGCTCTCGCAGCCATCGGTTTGGCCGATGTAACCTCAGAACAGCGAAAATGCCTACAAGAGCTGTTAGACAGTTGGCTTCCAGCTGGGGAAGTACCGTTGGGGTGTACACATCTGATCCAGCACAGTATTGATGTGGGGTCTGCGAGACCAATTAAACAACGTTATTATCCAGTGTCAAAGAAGATTGAGGAAGAGATGCATGCTCAAGTTCTAGAGATGTTGGACGCGGGAATCATACGCCGTTCTAACAGCAGCTAGTCAAGCCCCGTAGTCATGGTCCGCAAATCGGATGGTACCTACCGATTCTGCGTTGACTATCGGAAGCTTAATGCTGTTACAACCGCGAGCGCGTATCCGTTGCCATACATGGATACCATCTTGAGTAAGCTTCAGAAGGCGAGATATATTTCTACAATTGACTTCAGTGCAGCATACCACCAGATACCAATGAAGGAAGAAGATATCCATTTAACTGCATTTACTGTATCTGGGTTGGGTTTGTTTGAATTCGCCCGTCTACCTTATGGTGTAGTAGGCGGGCCTGCAACTTTTCAAACGCTGAGTGACCGGCTCATTGGACCTGAATTAGAGCCGTACGCCTTTTCCTACTTGGATGACATTATCATCACAACCGAGACTTTCGATGAGCATCTGCATTGGTTAGATGTAGTTCTGAAGCGAATCGCGGAAGCTGGGTTGACGATTAACCGAGGTAAGAGTAAGTTTTGCTGTGACGAAGTTAAATACTTAGGCGTCATTGTGAATCGTGAGGGATTTCGTCCAGATCCTCGGAAAGTTGCACCGATTCTGGAGTATAGCTTCGCTGTTGCTCATAATTTTGAAATATTAGGAATCAAATTTTCTGTAACGAGATAAACAATGGAATATTAAACAAACGAAGTATTTTGTTGATTGTAAATTGAAATAAAGGAAAAGAAAGAAAAAAAAACGGTATTCTTTTCTATAGTTTGGAGAATATTAATCGCCTGATTTCGTGAACGAGATAAGTTGGAGATATAGCACTTGTATATATGGTTTTTCAGATTATGTATTTAATAGATAGGTTGTTTTTACTCAAATTTGGTAACTTATGGATAATTATAGCAACGCCATATTAATAACCTGTTAATTTAATGTTCGAGTTATTTTTAAGTCGTATTGTGAAGTTTAGAAATGCATGAGAATAAATAAAGAAAAACTGCCTTTTACGGTGTAAGTAGATGGCAAAACGAGAGCCGCCAGATTGTGTTTTTCTTATTGGCAAATGAGACCTTTAATTAAAGTGAATTATTGCTGTCTCGTCTTTGATATTTAACACTATTGGTCCATTATATAAGCGATAGCTATGTTATACTGTTCGTATATCCTCTATGATAGCTTTAATATGAATTAGTAAATTTTCAATACAAAATATGGAACGTTAATATCCGCATTTTAACATAAGGTAAAAATCAAATCAGGCGTTCACATTTAATGATAATAATTATTGTAGTATAGTTATTGTTTATAAACTGTAAAAAATTCGCTTACCGAAATATACGTAGGTAGACGGTTTCTTTATAAGTTTTGTATTTATAGAACTGTTTTATACGATAAACTGTTAATCTGATAGAGTGGACTCTGAGGTTGTTGGTTGAAATAATCAATATCTTAAACGACTTCTCAATAGAAAAATGTAGCTAGAGTGTTTGTTGAAGCTTGAATCGTTATATTATGGTGTACAGATTTAAAACGATAATTCTATTACGATACGTGAGGATCCTACGCTACATGATTTTGTTGTCTTTACTCTGAGTACTCTTCTTCCTTTAAAGAACAGTTTATTTTTAGTAATCGACGAGAAAAAAAAAACAATTGTATTTACGTATTTGTTTTATATTTTATTTTTTTGAACAGGGTTAAGTTGAAGTCGGTTATAAGCAAGTACAACTAGTGAGTGGCAAGAGATGAAAACGCAACAAGTTGAACATTTCAGGTAATCATTAAGTTGAATATTTTAGGGTATTTAGGCTCACAAGGATGTTGAATTACGCAATTGTAACTTTTACCGTTAGAATGCGAATCCAAGAAACTATATATTTCTGTCCTCAATATTATGATTAATGAAAGATGTTTTTTTAATATTTCGAAGATTTTAAGTACAAGCATGCGCGGTAAAATTTCGTTGTTTCTTTTTTTTCCGTAGGTCAACAAAGATTTATACATTACTCTTATAAATTAAGAATAAATTCTTAATAATCTATTATAAGTTGGCAGTTAACTAATGTGTTATAATTAGTCCGGAGAGAATTTGCTTTTACGGGCATACTTGATGGTTTGAATCGGTTTTATTTGAAGTATATGTTAGTGATAGCGGCGGTGAAGTGAAAACAGAAAGGAGTGATTGCAAGTCGACAGTAGGACTGTCTTTGGATAGATCTACTCTTGATTATTCTGTGTTTGCTAGCCGCGTGTTTTATTATACACAGAGATAAAATACTTCAAATAATCCGTGAGCATAAGGCTGCTCTGAAATTTCACTTGGGGATGATTTTACTCGGTCTTCATTACTTTATTCAAGATTTTCAAGATTTGTTGGACAAGTTTGAAAGGAAATTATTTTTTTTTTAACCTGAAAAAAATAGATCCCCTTTTCGGTTGTTATAGTTTGGATACTAGTATTGTGATTTTAATTAATGGTAGGAATTTATTCCTCAACATGACTCAGATTTTCGACGAAATTGACAGGAATGAAAATAATAATAATAATAATAATAGTAGTAGTAATGAAAAATAATAATAAGTGCAATAGCTGATATCTGAAACATTTTTTTTGTAGTATTAAGGCAAAATTGACGCATTGACACTTTTTATTTGATAATTTACTGAAAATTTCAAGATCGTAGATATTTCGAAAACCAATTTGTTTTATTTATCTGACCAAAGAAATATTGCTTTCCTTTGGCAATGTTTTGTGAATTCAATTTTTGCATTAATAAGAATTGAAAATAAGTTTGTGGCTCAAATATTTAAGCAAATAAGTGGATAAGTATATTAGGGTTTTTAAAGAAAATTAGTAGTTGCTTTTGATACTTATCTATGTACTTGGGATAAGTGTCGGTACGAATTTTATTTTTGGCCAGTTTAGCACTGGTCTAAATTATATTATACTTGCGATGGCGATCCGCAAGTCGCATGATGCACGTTTTTGACATATTTTCGACCGCACAACGTTTTTTAAGTATTGGACAGTGATAGTTTGGGCATCTTGGTCAGCTGAAAGCTTTGTTTAAAGGTGTTCGGATTGCAATTTTTGTTTTTACGCGAGCCGTTTGTTTAGTTACTGCGGACGCGATATTAGCAATGGGAGTGGAAATATTAATTTGATTTCCGATATAAACGTCTTGATTTATTTCGTTGGAGAGGCGCGCTTTGATTTTCTTTATTTTGCTGGTTTTAAGGTCAGTTTTATTTTCTCCACGGATATACAAAAATGCTTTTTGTTTGTTGAATACCTTTCGGCGCTTATTTTTCGTTAGATTGATCGAAGTTCGGTTTAGACCTTTGCGTTTGTGTGTAATTGTTGATGCCATGTTATTTTGACGTTCAATTGCAGAATTTGCCTTTTCGGTTGTATTTTGGATGTTATTTGTTGATGCTCGTGCCTTTGCAGTTAAGATCTCGTTGTATAATAAAAAGTTAAAGAATAGTATTTCCGACCGTATGCTTTTCTCGACACGTGACGCGAATCGTTTTAACTCATCGAAGTTGGAGTAATACTTGGGCATCCGATTTTTAACCTCGCATGTAAGACCATGGTAAAATATTTCGGGTAAATACTTATAGATCTGATATAAAATATCGTCACAGTAGTACCTTTCAGGGATAGCTTTTTCTAACTGATCTTCTACTTCTGAAAACGCTTCCCATATTCGCTGTTCATAATCATACACTAACTCGCGTGAATACATACGTATATTGAACAAATCGATCATTTTTTCTTTAGCCCGATGATATTCATACGGGTCTTTCATGCAATTAGGTATACGGAGATCATACATAGTGATGTTATTTAATTTGAGTCATATTTTGTAACAAAATTCCGAACAAGGAGCAAATTGTTATTCTGCTGTCTATTTGAGTTCAGTGATTTTATTGTTATCATGATTCTATTTATTTATCAATTTTCTTTTCATTTAATAAATTTCATCTGATAAATCCTTCCAAGGTAGGTTAGGGTATTTTGCTTTTTAGGAAAGAATAGAGTGACTGCTAATAAGCTAGTCGTGGAAGAGAGCAATCTCCCGATTGTCTCCGGGATGGATAATTGGAAATTGTTTGGTGAATAGAGCGACTGCTGATAAGCTAGTAGTGGAAGAGAGCAATCTCCTGATTGTCTCCGGGATGGATAATTGGAAATGTTTTTCTATCGGATGAAAGAAGATAGTACAAGTTTGAATTTAAGTATTTCGTCGTTGGATAACAGTGTCACTCGAGGGGTTCACAATACTTGGCTATTCAAAGAATTTTTGGCATTCGCTGGACAAAGCAAAAAAAAAAATCGGGGCATAGAGAGATCGAGCTACGTAACTCGGATAATTTCAATCTTCGTTTATCTCGACTACGCGGCACGCGCGGAACGTCGAGAGCGATCTTGTTTGCTTGGGATTAGTCGGCGGCGGCGGACTTCGGATACGCCGCTGCGCGCCTTTTGTGTACTCAAAGATTAGATGCTTTCCATTTTGTCAGTTCGTATGTTTTCTGTCGTAATTAAGTCGTGGCGAAAAATTCGTATTGGTGTGTGTGTGACGTATGTCTTGTGAATATGTATGCGGGTGAAAGGGGAAAATTTATAAAATATTTATATGAATATATGTATGTCAAATATATGTATATAAAATATATGTATATAATATTATGTATATAAAATATATATAAGAAAAAATATTTATTTCTTAAAACTATCCAGCAACTGAATGAAAATTTTAAGTTCGTTCTTAATTGTTCCCTCAATTGCGGAGCCGGGAAGAAATTATTTCGAATCCGTTTTCCTTGAAGTTATGGATCGAAAAGTTTATTTGCGTCAGCAAAACTAGCGTTTGAGAGATGACAATATTATGCTGCGGTAATAGCGTTTAGCTAGGACGCAAGAGTGTCAAGGCACTTCTGTACAAATCTTTTCCCGAATTGAAAAATTTTTTTTTAATACGCTTAGAATTTTTTTATTTTTATTTCCGCGTACCGTTGACTATGTCGGATGCGCTGCGAATATTAACGTTACTTTCGAAATGTTCGCATGGAAATTAATATTTGTATCTCTGATGAAGAGTAGTATCACGGTAAACTAATCCCACCGCTGCCACCAGTTTTTATCCTCTGTGACGTCCTGAGTGGCAATCACAGGGAATAAATTATTTGTTTGAACGCGTATATACGTTTATTCGCGAATCTATCTTGATTTAAAGTCGCGGGGTTTAGGGTGACCTGTACCGAGCGGTTTGTACAGATCGGTGCGCGTGCATATCTATACGTTATACACGGGCGGTCGCGTGGCTGACGATCGCGGCTAGTGGGGTTTTAGTTCGGAGTTTTGAGATGCTCCGCGCAACATATACTTTCATCGATAAAGATAGGAAAAGAATATGACCTCTTACCTTTTGCGGTGAATGGGTGGAGATGAAAACCAAATCCTGATTCTTTCCTTTAAGACAATTTATTCAGATTACGGGTTGTGTACAGTAATTGCCCTTTGATCTCGACGGGATGCGGCTTGGCTTCCCTTACAGATGTCGAGGTTCGTTATCACTATTCCGACACTCGCGCGCGTTCAAGTTCGGTTTGAATAGCGAATTCGCGATCGCTTTTGAGATGGCGATGACGCGATTTTACTTCGAATGCTCGGTGGCAATACGAAGGTTTGTCAGCGAGAAATCCGGCTCGTGTACATTCGAGGCCATGGATACTGAACCGATGCAAGGGAGCGATCGCCTTATATACGAAATTTCGCCTGTTTTTCGGGTTTGCCTAAATCATGCGCGGGCTTTGGTCGACTCGTCATAAGTAAACATTATAGACGTAGAAATTGTCGTTGTGTTGTGCTTATGTAACTGCTCCGCGGATCTCTAGGTATCCGCGTTATCTTTATCTCCTCGCTGTATTGTCGGAAGGTTGTTGCCAGTTTATAAGTCATTGTCAAGGCCTGATCTTAAGCTATCAATGTCAATACATTAAAAGAAACGGCGCGTGTGTTTATTCTGAGGCGAATTTTCGCGCAGTGGCAAGTAAAGACGGAATGAAAGTTAATTTTTTTTTCGTTCGTCCCATAGGTATACGGGTGCAAGCCAGCAAAATGGGAGCTTATATTGACTGCCTGAAGTATTATTTTGCATACTTTTTAAGAACTTGAAGTGTATTTAATAATGGTAAGTATTGTATGTAACTGTAATTCATAAACATAACTTGATTATGAATAGCTAACGATAATTTTTATTTTATTTTCAGCTTCTAAATGCTATTATCACACAGCATGACAAGCGCGTACCATCAAGTATACTTTATTGTATGTATATTTGAGTACCAAAAGCAAATCAAGGTATGCCGGATATTTTCTGTAAGTATAGCTGAGTTCATTTGAATGATTTACATTATAAACTTTAAATGCCTTTTACTCAAATTTAGTTTTTTCATGCTTTTTGTGTACTTGCCGCAGCTTTCTGAAGGAACCATACTATTAATCATGATGATCCAAAGTGAGAAACCTTCTTTATGAGTATGGTCACAAACTGAGTGGAGCAGAATTGGCAAAGGTAAGTTCAAAGTGAATGTTACGTATGTTTACATATGTAACATTCACTATAATTACTAATATTGGCAATATGTGTTTAATGAATTATATTAATTTTGTGATTTTCAGGAATCTGTTCCACTTAGTCTGAGACCAGACTCATAGTGAAGATTTGGCACTTTGATTCATCAGGATCGATGGTGCGGTTCCATCAGAAACATGCGGCAAGTAAATAAAAATGATGAAAATCATGAATTTTGGTAAGTAAATACCTTTAATTGTTTTGAAATGTTACACTCACTTTATGCATATTATTTATGCATAAAAGTAATGTATAATACTTGTATTTGAAAGCAAAAATATAGTTTTTAGAGCACCTATATATCTATTTATTTTTTACAACACTAACAATTTTTCTTATTTTTTCAGGTTTTAACACTGTCATAACCCCTTAAGCAAAAAGAGAAAATTCAAAAAAAAGAGGAAATAAAAATAAAATAATTGCAGCGAAAAACAATAGTTTATATTTGACAAAAGTAGATAGAAATAATAGTGAACTAGCCAGAGGCACCTCGCTCGCTCACGCTCGCTCGGTAATTCAGCCGTACTTGTGTTTTAATTTAAATATTATACAAAAATTATTTTTTAAGTATGTTAAATCATTTATAATTGAAAATTTTTTTGTATATAATAATTGCCAATGAAATTATTATATTAATTATTATTATTATTAATTATATAATAATTTATAATAAAATAATATTATAATGTTAATTAAATGATGTATAATGTTAATTCTATAACATGTATTTAATACAATATTTCAATCTGTTCCATGTGATTGTAAGTTTCTGGGCACGCTAGATAAATTTCTGTAGGTTTATTCTCTTGAAGTTAACAGTGATGGTAATTGTTGAATATGAAATGAAATGAAACGAAATGACATGAAATGAGAAAACACTTATTAAAAATTTATAAGACAAAATCTTTAGAAATGTTTCTGTTACGTTACAACTTTTCGCGGCTCGATTCGATCAGTGATTAACAAATTACTGCTCGAATCGCGGCTCCGAACAGTTGGCACGCTAGAAGATAGCCGCAGAACTCAAGGACACAAAAGTATCTTGTGTCAGGAATTCTGCGACTGTCAGCAACTTCCCCGCCGTCGGCAATGGTCGACACGTGCGCTGCTGACGCTGCGCTCTCTCGACGACGCGGTCGCCAAGGCCCATAGAAATCTATGGGTAAGACAGAGAAAGTCGAGAGAGAGCGCGGCGGAGGAGAGCGCGTTAATTAAGAGAGGGGAGGCCCAAAAGTGCCTCCCCCAGAGCAATTAGGAGAAGCGACGCGACACACTCTAGAGAACGGCCGAGCTGCCCACTCCAGATCTCTCTGTCATCTAGATTATTTTGCATTCAAAGTTTATTCTAATCATTTTCTAAAGCTTTCGTACCACTTTAAGTGTCCCAGGTTTTTTTGTGTTTACCTCTCTCGTTCTTTTCGGAGTAATAAAGATCGCGAGATTTAGAAAAAAACGGTGTTATTATTCATTTTATTTGGTGTGTGTATCGTCTCTCGTCCACTGGTCCCCCCGAGTCCCTCACCAGGTCGCCGTGTCCGAGTTCCCATCTACAGGGTATTCTGCCAATTCACCGAGACGATAAGGTAAGAACTAAAATATAACTCAATTTAAGGTATTCAAGACGCAAGGTAGTAAAAGTGACGTGTCGTCTGAGCGGCACGCGCGGAAAACAATACGTCCCCTCCGCGTTGTTTACTCGCGCTAGTTTTCAGCGTATGCATTTTTAGTTTATTATAATTAATCAATTTAGTTCACGGAAGAATAAAATTCGTTTCTATCTTCCCGTGACAATTGGAGGTCCCACCGAGATTTAAAATTAACAATCACTTTACGACTTGGCGTCTTTGAAATTTTAAAGTTTTAAGTTTTTTTTACTAACTACTCCCAATAGCGCAAAGGTCTAGAAATAGGAAAAAGAAAAGTGTAGCACCCTCAGCATTGAAGGGTTAGTATAGGGTTTAGTCTAGGGAAAATTCCACACAAAAAAAAACAAAAGTGAATTTTTACGCGACACCGCCACGAAAAGCACGACGCGCATTTTCGAACCGACGCGACGCGCGCCAAAGGAAAATGGCCGTGCGTGCATGATTTTCCGCACGAGCGCAACGGCAACAGGCCCACGGCCGTGACGTCACGCGCCATTAGAAGAGAGCGCCGAATTTTCGACACTCTCTCTCTCTCCCTCTCTCTCTTCATCCCCAACACCCACGCCGCAGGGCGCACGCTTGCCACCTTTGGGACACCTTCAAGTCAACTTGAAGGCATCCTGAACGCGCAGTACAGCTAACAGTGGCACGGTAAAAAAATTTTAAATTCATCATATTTAAAATCAACCAAAATACAATCAAAGAGTAGACAAAAGACAATTTTGATTTTTTTATTTAATTTACAAAGACAAATTCGATTCGCAAGGTTAATTTCTTATTCAAAGACAATAATTATTTTTTCTTCCTTTCTCACACAAAGATTTTTTCTAGATATTTTTCCTTTTTTTTTAAAAGCCAGCTTTAATAAAACAATTTGATTTTTTTTTCCTTTTTTTGAAACTGACGCACTAATCTTTTGGAGTATCAACACTCACGATAACCGTTGGAAGTTTAACAGTTTGCACTTCCAACGGTTTTGAACCAAACACACCAATCACAAAACCGAGCATCTGACACAGAATAGTTTAGAATCAGGATAACAACTTCACATCTTAGGGTCTAAAACACACCCATAAAAAGCGAGACACTTGCACAGACGGTGTGCACAAAAAACAACACTTTACATCACATTCAAGCTTTTCAAAGCGCACACTTGACCCCCAAGCATCGCCTCTGAACCAGAACTGGACGAACATTGACCAGATAGATTACATGCAAAAATTGGCACTTGTAATCCGCTAATTGCCAATCCATCGAGTCCAAAAAAAGAGCAATTTGAAAGGTCGACACTCAATTCAAGAGTCGAACTCTATCAAATTGCTCCAAACCCAAAGTATGGCAAAACACGCCATCAAATAGATACAAGTCAAATGTCAAAGCCCAATATTCGGTCACAAACTCACTCACGGAAACAAAACTACACTTGAGAGACTTAATCAAAATTCACACACACAAGAGTCGAACCAGAGCACAAGAGTCGAAGCATCACTTAAAGTATTGTCACTCAATTTGTCGAGATATCCACAACAACTCACTCCACTAAAGGTCCATATCTTCCTTTCTTCCCGTCAGCCCACTAAACTCATAACTTGTTTATTTTAGACACTACCTAACTTTATCACACTATTCCACATTGGCTCGACTCATAAACGCACTACACTTAGCCACACCACTAAACAATAGCAACAATCACTCCTGACTGCACCAGGCCCATTCAAAAGCTACAACGCTCCAAATTGAACTGGATCGTGCCCCAGAACTCGCACTCCGAGTTAACTCCCCAGTGCGACAGGGAACGCCAAAGTCCCCCTCGAGCGAAACCCTCAGACTTGGAGAAAATCCACTCGAGTCCTGAAAACAAAGAAAAGGCAAACCTTTTAACAAAGCACCTATGCTTTGAATAAAAAATAAGATCATTTAACAAAACATATATATAAAGCAACTTATCTGACTCAACAGCAACAATAGGCCAAGGTAACATACAAGTTTCCCAGCAGCACAGTGGACCTGGACCAATAAAATTCACTCCTCAGAGTAGCTGATTGTCCACAGCTGCTCCTGAGTACGGGTTTCAACCCCGTAGCAACAATTTTAATAATTTTTCGCGACGACAAAGTCGAGACAACGCGAGCCCCGAGAGGTTATATGTATACACTATATCAATGCAACGTCGATAACTGCCGAACTGTAGAGAGACTTACCGACGCCACGGACTGAGCGCGCGCGCGCACTTTCGGAACTAGAGCGCTAGTGACAAGCACTAGCGCCACTGCCGCAGCCACCTTGACACCAAGCGCGCGAACATTCAAAAAACGACCAAGCGCACTTTACAGTTTTACATGGATATGAACAGTTTTAACAGACGAAATAATTTATAAAGATCAGCAGCAATAATTAAATTAATTTATGAACAATAAATTAATTTAATTTCTTATAAATTTTGTTTAATTTTTAATTTTTTAATTTTGTTTAATTTTGTTTTCTTATAAATTTTGTTGTATAATTTCGTTTATGGATTGATTTAATTAAATTGATTTATGAACAATAAATTAATTTAACTTCAATGAATTTAATACGAACATTATTCTTTTTCTCTCTTTAAATTTTTTTTTTTTCTCAAAATTCAAATCAACAATCGTTCACACACCTATCACCTTCATTCGCGGTAAACACCTGTAAACTAATTGAATTTTTTTTTTCCCCCTCATTCAAGACAATAAATAACATTTATTTTCCTTTTAGTTTTTTTTGAAATTTTCTCTCTCTTCAACGAAGAATTTTTTTTATTTTTTCCCCCCTTTTTGCAACGTCTCGACATTGCTCCAACCCACACCCGCAAACAAACAACAAAGCACTCAACACTGAAATAGTAATAATTATAACAATACTGAACAACAATCATAATAAGATCTAGGTAACCTTTATAGTAAATTTAAACAATAATAACAACCACATATGCTCAAACATTATACATCATTAATAATTATAAATAATTTTATATCGCCCTTACAGATATAATCACATAATAAAGCAGTTTGAAGCGTTTCCTGCAAAAACCCAGTTGCAAATAAATAAATTTTTCAACATAATCAAATTTCAATACGAGACCCGCAATAAAATTTTTTTATTAAAATATAAAATCAAAATTTACCCCCATCAATTTTAACTACCAAATTCATCCCATCTAAAATCAAATTTTTTTTCTTTCTTTCTTTCCCTAAAATAAAACAACCCACCACCCTGATTTGAAATCTTTCTACTACGGCTTCACCGTGGTTTTCGTCAAGAGAGGCACAGCAACAATAAACCAATTATCAACATAGTGAAGATCAGATCATAGTCAAGGAACACAGAATATACTCAAGAAAACCAGATCATAGGCAAGAAACCCAGGATATAATCAAATCAACAAAACTTTACCAATAAACAACATTAACAAGGAATCAGACACAACAAGCTTCAGCACCAACAACTGAGCAACAACGCAGAAAACAAAACAATTTTCAATAAATTCAAAGCGAGGCTTCAACAACAAAAGACAGAAATACGGGTCACATTCAAAAAAGATCAAAATAGTCCAAGTCAATTTTTCGAAAAAGTGACAATGCCGAATAATACAGGAGATGCCTCAAGCGCACAAAATCTGTCCGCAGCGGACAGTGCACTCATCAGATCCCTAAGTGACTCATTTGCATTCATGAACTGCATATCAACAATACCCTCTTTCGATGGCAAAACCCCACCTTTAAGGGTATACATCCAGGACTTACGCAATGCTAACCAATTAGCACCTCAAGGCGTAAGAAATCAATTTATGAATACGGTCCTACAAAAACTAACAGGAGCAGCAAAGAAATCCTTGAACAACAAGAAATTTGACAACATAAATGACCTCATCACTCATCTAAAACAGAGATTTGGACCAGGACGAGACTTCAGCTATTATGATAACAAAATACTGAACTTAAGAATGCGCCAACAAGACACAGTCGGAGACTTCTACGATGAACTCAACGTGCTACTCACTAGTGCAGAAAAAGCACTCCAAGAGCAGGAAGGCGAAAATTATCACGAGTCCATGATCATACCAACGCAAAGAAGAGCGAAAGACATCTTCATAAAAGGACTACCACCTTGGCTATCACCCAAAGTAGACGCCTATAAGCCAAGAACAGTGCTTGACGCATACAAAGAAGCAGTCACAATAGAGTCACGAATGGAAGCAAAAATCATACCAGATGAACGACAATATAGATCAAGAAGAGGAGAAGACCAAGATAATACAATGCCGAACAACCCCTTCGCACATCCTTTCAATTTCATAGGGTGCATTGAAGAAGAAGGCGACGATATCGAAGAACAACCACAACAAGAAGAAAACGTAGACGAATATATAGCTTACGTCAACGGAATGGCTAATCAACAAAAATACTATTCCAATCAACAGGCAAGCAATCAACAACAACCACCAACTCAACAGTCAAATTACCAAAACCACAATACAAACAAAAATCCAAACTACCGAGGCAAAACGTACAACAACAATTACAACAAAAATGGACAAAATGGACAAAACAATACGCAAGGCAACAATTGGGCAGCATGGAACAGTCAAGGCAACAGAGGTTACCCAAAAGTCCTATTCAACCCAATAACAGGACAATTTTTCACACACAACTCTTCAAAACCAGATCAAAGAAATCCTCAACCACAGCAAAATTGGCGTCAAAACACCAATCAACAAAACAGCAACCAACCACAAAATAATTTAAACTACCAGATGGCTCGCCAATATCAAACCCTGGCGAGCCAGAACACGCTGCCATATCCATACGGAATGATGACACCCATGATGCCAATGTCACCCATGCAAGGAATGCAACAAATGCCGATGTATCCAATGCCGCTGATGTATGGACCACCGCAACCACAAAAACCTCAACAGATGCAGATCACACAAAACCCAAATCAACAGGCACAGAATTTAACAAATATAACGGAACAACGAAACCATCAAGACCAAACACACCAACAGATAAACAAAGACACGTCACAAACGAAAGTAATGACGATATCGGTAAGACAACCATCAACATCTACCCCACCTACAATAGGGGAATTGAGAAATCAGCTAAAGAAATAGAAGCCACAGTCATCAAACTGCACATACCCCAAGGGACCACGAAATCATGGCTCACATTCATGGTAGACAGCGGAGCAGCAATCAACCTCATAAAATTGGAAGTACTTCATAACAACGTACCATATGATCCCACAGAAACCAAAAATCTGGGAGGCATAACACCAAACACCATCACAACACTCGGCACAGTATTCCTGGACATATTAAAACAAGAAACAAAATTCCATATTGTCGACAATGATTTTCCAATACCGTACGATGCAATGCTTGGTCGAGAATATTTAGAGAAAGTCGAAGCAATAATCTCATACCATTATCACGCACTAGTAGTAAACAGTGACGTGATGAACCCAATACCATTCCTGGGACATGAACAAGAACTTGAGGACAGGAAAAGAGCAAACAAATGTAGAGGGCTCAAAGTTCTCACACTAAGCGCAGTCGACAACATTGACAACGAACCCTCAGCAACGGATTTGCTAGATCCAGCAAGCATACTGTCCATCATCAACAATGACGACACGACAAACAAATCTACAGCCATTGACGACATCACACACCTAATCAATGAAGCACACACCATAAGTTCAGACAATAAAACGACGACACACACACTCAAAGCCAGAAGCAGGCAAGTAATCCAAATCAATCTAGTAAATTCAGAACTGAAAGAAGGCTACATACCACAGATTAAGGTACCAAATAAAAATGTATTTGTGGGAGAAGGAGTGGTGATAAACGACAACAACACCTGCAAAATACTCGCCATAAACACGGATGTAAAGGACGTCACAATAGAAGTCAACCCCACAGAGCTCATACCATTTGAAACAGAAGCGTCATTTCTACAAGAACTAGATAGTGACTACGATGGCGAGCAAATCAAAGACATAGAACAAAGAATATGTGAAATACAAAAAACCGTCAGGAAGAGTCACCTAAACGAAGAAGAAACAAACATTGTAGATCGAATAATAAGGGATTACACCGACAGATTCCTACTGCCCGGAGACAAATTACCATGCACAGACATGATACAACATCACATACACCTAGAAGACAATATACCGATAAATACAAAACAATATAGACACCCGCCAAAAACAACAAGGAAGTCGTCCGAGAAAGTGTTGAGAAAAAACTAAAAGACAACATCATAAGAGAATCAAATTCTCCATGTAACTCACCGATCTGGATAGTACCAAAAAAACCAGACAGCAAAGGTAACCCAAGATGGCGCATGGTCATAGACTTCAGGGAACTCAACAAGAAGACAATAAGGGACGCATACCCGCTACCTAACATTACAGATATAATGGATCAATTAGGAGGAGCCACGTACTTTTCAATTTTTGACCTGGCAAGTGGATTTCAACAAATCCCAATGGCTCCCGAAGACTCCTACAAAAACAGCATTCTCCACGATAAATGGACATTACGAATACAACCAGAATGCGCCTGAAGGGTTGCGAAATGCACAGCAACTTTCCAAAGATTAATGGAGAAAGTTCTAAGAGGACTACAAAACCTAGAAATGTTAGTATACCTAGACGACATAATAGTCTACAGTCGCACATTGCAGGAGCATGAACAGAGAATCAGGAAAATGTTGGACAGATTAAGGTCAGCCAAACTAGTACTGCAACCAGACAAGATCGAATTCTTCAGGAAAGAAGTAGCTTTCCTAGGACATATCATCAGTGCCGATGGAATACGACCAAAATCCTCAAAAAGTCGAAGCCATTTCTAAATTGCCAACACCAAAAAATGGCAAAAACATCAAAGAAATACTAGGCATGTTTGGATACTACAGAAAATTCATACAAAACTTTTCTGACATCTCAAGACCTTTACAAAAACTAGTATCACCAAAAGTGAAATTCGACTGGACCGAAGAATGTGAGAAAAGTTTCCAAAAACTCAAAAATTGTCTCACATGCGCACCGATACTGATCTTCCCAGATTTTCAGAAAGAATTCACCCTCACCACCGATGCGTCAGACTACGCAATGGGAGCAGTCCTTAGCCAGCAAAAGGACGGATTTGACCACCCGGTACAATACCTCTCAAAATTTTTCACAGCTGCTGAAAAAAACTACACTACAACGGAAAAAGAATGCCTAGCCGTACTCTACGCTCTGCACCAATTCCG
>JACCIB010001021.1:0-62872 GCA_018906965.1 Philotrypesis tridentata | reverse complement strand
GCATGAATACGTGCCTTGAGGATCGTATCCTCAAAAGACGTAGTCTTTTGCGGATTCAGCTAAAGGTACAGAGATCATGATTTTGAGGATTTTCCAATCTTTACTACTTTAGTGTTCAATAACATTTTGAAAGAAGTGACTGAAATCTGCACGACCAGCAGAACCCATCAGCTTCACGCGTCTTAACAATTGCAATGGCTAAGTTTTTTCAAGAATTAAATTGGAAGCAATTGTCACTCATAAACAATATGAAATCAAAATTATAAGTTATTAGATAAAGTTGATAGCATTTATTGTTTTAACACGTTAAAACAAATTTGTATGCCAAAATTCAGCCACGTAGCTATTATAGATTTTAAATGAGTCCGAAGAATATGATATTCCAAAAATGCAATTTCGTAACTGATCAAATGGTTACTTATTTCAAATATATTCTTCGGACTCATTTAAAATCTATAATAGCTACAGGGCTGAATTTTGGCATACAAATTTGTTTTAACGTATTAAAACAAGAAATGCTATCAACTTTATCTAATAACTTATAATTTTGATATTCATATTGATAAATAGCTGAAAATTTAGGCGCTAAATCCATAAAGTGTCAATAGCTGAAAATTTAGGCGCTAAATCCATAAAGTGTCAATATGAAATTCAAAATTATAAGTTATTAGATAAAGTTGATAGCATTTATTGTTTTAACACGTTAAAACAAATTTGTATGCCAAAATTCAGCCCTGTAGCTATTATAGATTTTAAATGAGTCCGAAGAATATATTTGAAATAAGTAACCATTTCATCAGTTACGAAATTGCATTTTTGGAATATCATATTCTTCGGACTCATTTAAAATCTATAATAGCTACAGGGCTGAATTTTGGCATACAAATTTGTTTTAACGTGTTAAAACAATAAATGCAAGCAACTTTATCTAATAACTTATAATTTTGATTTTCATATTGACACATTATGGATTTAGCGCCTAAATTTTCAGCTATTTGTCAATATGAAAATCAAAATTATAAGTTATTAGATAAAGTTGATAGCATTTCTTGTTTTAACACGTTAAAACAAATTTGTATGCCAAAATTCAGCCCTGTAGCTATTATAGATTTTAAATCAGTCCGAAGAATATATTTGAAATAAGTAATCATTTGATCAGTTACGAAATTGCATTTTTGGAATATCATATTCTTCGGACTGATTTAAAATCTATAATAGCTACAGGGCTGAATTTTGGCATACAAATTTGTTTTAACGTGTTAAAACAAGAAATGCTATCAGCTTTATCTAATAACTTATAATTTTGATTTTCATATTGACAAATAGCTGAAATTTAGGCGCTAAATCCATAAAGTGTCAATATGAAAATCAAAATTATAAGTTATTAGATAAAGTTGATTGCACTTATTGTTTTAATACGTTAAAACAAATTTGTATGCCAAAATTCAGCCCTGTAGCTATTATAGATTTTAAATGAGTCCGAAGAATATGATATTCCAAAAATGCAATTTCGTAACTGATCAAATGGTTACTTATTTCAAATATTTTCTTCGGACTCATTTAAAATCTATCATAGCTACAGGGCTGAATTTTGGCATACAAATTTGTTTTAACGTGTTAAAACAAGAAATGCTATCAACTTTATCTAATAACTTATAATTTTGATTTTCATATTGACAAATAGCTGAAAATTTAGGCGCTAAATCCATAAAGTGTCAATATGAAAATCAAAATTATAAGTTATTAGATAAAGTTGATTGCACTTATTGTTTTAACACGTTAAAACAAATTTGTATGCCAAAATTCAGCCCTGTAGCTATTATAGATTTTAAATGAGTCCGAAGAATATGATATTCCAAAAATGCAATTTCGTAACCGATGGATGGTTACTTATTTCAATTATATTCTTCGCACTCATTTAAAATCTATTATAGCTAGAGGGCTGAAATTGGGCATACAAATTTGTTTCAACATGTAAAAACAATGAATGCAATCAACTCTATCTAATAACTTATAATTTGGATTTGCATATTGATACATAGCTGAAAATTTAGACGCTAAAGCCATAAAGTGTCAATATGAAAATCAAAATTATAAGTTATTAGATAAAGTTGATTGCACTTATTATTTTAACACGTTAAAACAAATTTGTATGCCCAATTTCAGCCTTCTAGCTATAATAGATTTTAAATGAGTGCGAAGAATATAATTGAAATAAGTAACCATCCATCGGTTACGAAATTGCATTTTTGGAATATCATATTCTTCGGACTCATTTAAAATCTATAATAGCTACAGGGCTGAATTTTGGCATACAAATTTGTTTTAACGTGTTAAAACAATAAATGCAATCAAATTTATCTAATAACTTATAATTTTGATTTTCATATTGACACTTTATGGATTTAGCGCCTAAATTTTCAGCTATTTGTCAATATGAAAATCAAAATTATAAGTTATTAGATAAAGTTGATAGCATTTATTGTTTTAACACGTTAAAACAAATTTGTATGCCAAAATTCAGCCCTGTAGCTATTATAGATTTTAAATGAGTCCGAAGAATATGATATTCCAAAAATGCAATTTCGTAACTGATCAAATGGTTACTTATTTCAAATATATTCTTCGTACTCATTTAAAATCTATCATAGCTACAGGGCTGAATTTTGGCATACAAATTTGTTTTAACATATTTAAACAATAAATGCAATCAACTTTATGTAATAACTTATAGTTTTAATTTTCATATTGATACTTTATGGCTTCAGCGTCTAAATTTTTAGCTAAGTATCAATATGAAAATTAAAACTATAAGTTATTACATAAAGTTGATTGCATTTATTGTTTTAATATGTTAAAACAAATTTGTATGCCAAATTGGAAGAATGTAACATTCCAAAAATGCAATTTCGTAACCGATGGATGGTTACTTATTTCAATTATATTCTTCGTACTCATTTAAAATCTATCATAGCTACAGGTCTGAATTTTGGCATACAAATTTGTTTTAACATATTTAAACAATAAATGCAACCAACTTTATGTAATAACTTATAGTTTTAATTTTCATATTGATACTTTATAGCTTCAGCGTCTAAATTTTTAGCTAAGTATCAATATGAAAATTAAAACTATAAGTTATTACATAAAGTTGATTGCATTTATTGTTTTAATATGTTAAAACAAATTTGTATGCCAAATTTTGAAGAATGTAACATTCCAAAAATGCAATTTCGTAACCGATGGATGGTTACTTATTTCAATTATATTCTTCGCACTCATTTAAAATCTATCATAGCTAGAGGGTTGAAATTAGACATATAAATTTGTTTTTACACATTAAAACTATACATGCCATTAACATTATCTAAAAACTTATAATTTTGATTTTCATATTTGATACTTATCTGAATAAAATTAGACGCTAAAACCATGAAGTCCACAGTGTCAAGTTCAATATAATAGACAGGTAAACTATAACTACCAATAGAATCTATTTTTCTGTATTTGAACAGGTATTTGTTGACAAAATAATATAACCTATTCAAATTCAATGTATGCGGCATCATAATAACAAATTGACTTATAGGTTATGGACCACATACATATGATACGCGTCGGCGTATCAATTTTGACGGTTTTTACTGGCTAAAAATATTGGCGAATCGTTGTACAGCAGGTCATTTCCGACAATGAAATTTTTACTAGGGAAGGATCAGTCTTAATATATTAAAAACACGGATTAAATTGAAATATATAGAAATCCTCAAAATGTTGTCTCGGTACATAAATATAATCCTCAAAATACATGATAATGGTTTCTGTTGAATATAATTACCCTGGCAAAACGCTAGCAACCGTTTTCGGGTTGCTGATGAAGTTGCAGTTTTAACCGTGAGGCTCCATCTCAGTAATCAATAGCGGACAAAGCGAGAAGCTTTCGGCTAGTTTTCGCAGTCGTTGTAGTAGGATGTGTTACCTATTGAGAAATTATTCCGTCAACAGATGGCGACATCTGCTTTGCAAGCCTCGAAAATTAAGAATTGTACACAACTGGAAAACTGAAAAACCTCAACTAAATCATTAGCACATCGCATAACACTCGACATAACTTTATAATCCATTACTGTATTATAATGATTATGTATGTTTACGATTTAGTAAATAAATTATCGATAATATATATCACATTTTTATTATTTTTTAATTTACTCTTAAAATATACAAAAATTATTTTTTATCGTTTGTTCAAAATTTTGTTACTCACTATATAATACAAAAATTTTTTTTATTATATTAAAAACAACTGCTTGCAACAATTAATATTATGTTACCAATCATTAATCGTGTTTTTTATATTTGAGTTCCTAGTTTCTGCAATAAGAAATCGAACTGCCTTTTCTGCAATTGAAATATCTTAATACTCCTACAGTTTTGAAGAGAAAATAATTCATAATACATATAATATACATTTTTTCGAAAATACTCATACGTCAAATTCCGAAAAAAGTACTTTCGTGAAGTTCAGAATCGAAAAAATTTTTTGATCGAAAGCTAAATTATAAATTATGAAAATTGTTCACTTACGAAAAATCACACACTCTACTTGAATTAAAATCTATTTAACAATTATTATAAACAAATTTTAATGGTTAAATTCTAATAATTTTAAGTTTCGATATTTAGTTATAATACTACTTGACTGGATCAAAAGTAATGAGGATTTGAAAAAAAATGTGATAATCTCGCGAGCTCTATAAGTAATTAGCGTATTCAAACGTGCGTAGTTTGTGACCAGTGCATCCGATTTCAAAAATTTTAGGCTCAATTTAAAGCTCTTGAGCTGCACTTTCTTTCTATGTATAAGAAGTATAGCGCCAAGTCCCATAGGATTCACAATACATGAATAATACGCTCGACAGTAAAAATGCAAAAGAAAATGTATCAACATTTTTGCATTTTTTCGATCGGAAAGCCGGGTGGCAACCGACCACTTCCGAGGCGGAAACCTAAACACTAATCCCTTTAATTACGGTCAAGTTAGACAAAAGCAAAATTACAAATTATGAAAATTGTTCATTTACGAAAAATCGCACACTCTATTAAAGTTAAAAAATTTTCAATAATTAAAAACAAATTTGAATGGTCAAATTCTGACAATTTCAAGTTTTAATTTCTATATTCTGCTGTTTTCATATTGAATTCTGTTTTTCTCGTCTAAAATAATACAATAATTTCTTATCAACTACCGAGTGATAGAATCTACGTTGATTTTTGTATTCATAATATCAAATTAATTTTTCGCTTCGCAAATATTTTAACGAAAAATCAACATAAAAGTTATAGAATGTAGAAATTAAAACTTAAAATTGTCAGAATTTGACCATTCAAATTTTTTTGTAATTGTTGATATTTTTTTAACTTCAATAGAGTATACGATTTTTTGTAAATGCACAATTTTAATAATTTATAATTTTGTTTTCATCGAACTTGATCGTAACTAAAGGAATTAGTGTCAGGTTTCCGTCTCGGCAGTGGGATCGAAGACCTGCCGAACAGCGGCAGAGTGAAGAAACTGAATTTAAAATGTATACATTGTATATATCACTAACTTTAGATTGTCGGAAAATTATCATTCAAATTGCATTTTCATCGTTGAAAATTTTTTAACAGTATGAAAATGCATAATTGTTTTAAAATACATTTTGAATCATTTCGAATTTTCGTTGTGCCGAAGTTGACCGTCATAAAAGGATTAGCCCCCCCCCCCTCACTGCTTTACCTGTATATACTTTTGAAACATGCGTAACCGCGTCGCCCGACTGGAGGACAAATACCCCAAGGTGTTTCCCCGTTGCCCATAAACATGCCAGATAATACTACCCTCACTCTGCGTATGTATTGTATGTACTATAGCAGTAAGAAGTACCAAGAAGTAGAGCATAAGAGAAAATGTGAATGCGAATGAGAAGTATAGGAAAATCCATAAATACGACAGTATGCTGCAGCAAAGGCTACTACCTCCCCCCTCTCTCTCTCTCTCTAGCTCTACAGCTATATGACCGTACAGCCATAGCTTGGCGAAAAGCCTGCGACGATTTTCGATGCTTTGAATCCATTGCAACTACGAGGTAGTGCAATACTATACTGTCAGGTATACCTGCGCGCCTCCAAGGGAGATCATCTGTTTTATTGATGTGAAACATCTATAGGCGCGCCTCGCAGAGGAGCGAAACCGTATTTGAAATAAAAGAAAATCCGACCAAAAAAAACCCGAAAAACGTCTGGAGGAGTGCTCTGACCGCTTCCCCCTCTCCGTCTTCGCACACAGCAAGCTTGTCGCGTGCCTAGTCCTCTCGTCCCGGCTGCGCAGCGGCTGCTAGTAGCACAAAAGTATAGGAAATTAAGAAAATGCATAAGTGCGGCAGAACAGGCTTTCCCTCTCCAATGTTCTCTCGTCTCCAACTCTGACCGATGCTAACCTTCGAGATTCAGGCTTTTACGAAAAAAGTCGAATTTACCTTTTTCTGCTTAACATCCTTCTACATTTTGATCTAAGCATCCGTTTGCAACGTTCAATACATCAAATTAAATATCTTTTTTTGTACTTTTTAATTACTTAAAGCGTTTTTCTTTGCTTATGATGTGCTTCTCAAATAGATCGTTTTTCTAAGCATATATATAGCACACTACGAAATAAATAAAAATTTAGACTAATTAGCACAAAAGTAAAAGAAACGAGATTTAATTTAATCTATTAAATTTTAAAAACGCCCGACTGGATCAAAAGTTAGCAGTATTTAATGTAATTTTTTGGCCATATTTAATTTTTGGTACCAAATTGTTCAAATCCTCGTTCAAATCTGACCTCAGATTCGAAAAGAGTAGGTTTTTTTTGCATAAGAATATGTTGCTCTTAATGATATTTAGTTAATTTTATGTCTTGTACAGATCAATGAAATATCAATCGACTGTGAAACGTCCGCGTGGCCGTTAATGGGTTAAAAGCCAACAGTAATTCTAAAGTGGTAACAAGTAGATCTATTTTTAAAGGAAATTTAATTAACGTTCAGTATATGGGATTAGATTTTATACATCGAGGAAAAAAGCAGTTTTTTGAAAAAAATATCAAAATTTTGTATAAATTCTTTAAAAAAACCGCTAACAAATTGAGCTGCTTATATCATTGATAAAGATCGGCTATTTGTTGAGGTATGATATTTTTAAAAAATTATTCAAGAAATTCAAAAGATCTGAATATCTCGGACCCCAATGAGTTTTACAAGTTGCACAAACATACACGTCAAGGATTGTGAAATATGTATTATTTTCCAAAATTTCGAGTGTATCGAAATCTTTTTACTCTTGCAATTGCTGGAGAACGGAAAAACAGATTTTTCCATTTTCTAATTATCTAATAGAAGAAATGATGTAAAACGTTCCCACAATATGTTTTAAAATGTTCCACTTTAACATTTATTTTTTCAAAATAATTGGGTGATTATTTTTCGACCTAGAAACGCTTTTGTAAAAAAGACGTTTCCAGTATAATACAAAAGCTATAGCAGCAATTTGAAAACTTGTTTGGTTAAAATGTTAATATTTTTATTCTCTTAAAAATAGTTTTGGAACCGTTTAATAATAAACGTTTTTGCTTTTAAGACATGTTAGATAATTATTTCACGAAAACTTAAAAATGAGCATACTGAAACATTTTATCGGCAGAACGAAAACTGCTTTTTTCCCGCTTTCTGAAAAGCAAAACAAATAAAACATACTTAGTTGTAATAAAATACATTATGCAGAAGCTGAGATCTAGCGGTATATATACTTTCACACATATGTTCACACATACGTACATTCAGACAGACATTTTCTGAAAATGCTTATTTTTACTTTCAAATATCTTAAATTCATGTTTTGAGTGTTTTTAAGCAAACTTTTGTTAAAATCTCTGTTAGAAAGCTTCCGCTTGGAGGAAGCAAAAATGCGATAAATAGCGGATTGCTCGGCTGATTGTCTCCAAATTCTAATAGGATTTAAGTTGGGACTCAATCATTCTGGACACAGAATTTGAGATTCTATATCGATTCATTCCAGAAATATGATCTGGACAATTTTTGTACATGTACGTATACACACACACACATGTGCATGTCCACCAAATTTTTTTTGGAAGTACATCTACTAGACCTACTTTTTCTCGTTCCTTAAGGTCATTCTGAACGAGAAAAAAGTCGCGTACATGGCTGATCGCAGAGTATATTTTTTAAAAAAATGAGAAATAATTAACAAAAAATGAATTTATAGATTTCTGTCTCGAAAATTATGGATTTTTATAAAAATTTTTTTACAAATTTATTACAAAAATATTTAAAAATTTATCAAGGAATGCTCTAAAATTTTTTCAGATCTGAAATTTTTTCAAACTCCAAAAAATCGAAATTTCGAAAAATGTTCTTTGCTGAAAATATTCCAGAGTATTCTTTGATAAATTTTAAGATATTTTTGTTGTAATCAAATTTTTATAAAAGTCCATAATTTTCGAGAGAAAAATCTATGAATTTTTTTTTTAATTATTTCTCGTTTTTTGAGTCGTTTTTGCTCCGGAAAAAAGTATACCCTTCAATTGGCCATGCACGCGAATTTTTTCTCGTTCAGAATGATCTAAGAAACGAGAAAAAGTAGGTCTAGTAGATGTGCCTCCAAAAAAAATTTGCAACTTTTAGGTAGAGTTGTTTCCGAAAATTGGTGGACATGCACACATATATACGTACATACATACATACATATAGAAATCTACTAAAAAAAAAACACTTAACTCGGTCCAACAGTTGTACTTTTTTTTTTGAGGACCCATTTATCGAACCATGCTAGTTTTGTTTGGTAGCTCATTTTAAGCAATAACCTGGTATGTGCCTAGTCAAAACCCTATGCCAACAAAGAGCTGCAGACGAAAGATCGAAAAAATTACCGTGATTTTTGCTCTAAAAATTAAAAAAAAGCGCATAATCTACAGTATTATAATTTTTTGGATTTTTTTCATATTCACAGACTTAAAGTTGCGACGGAGAATCCGTCGTTGAAAAGCTGAGTGACTCTCCTGCAGGCACCCGAAACCGAGCAGAAGAATATGCTCTAATGGCAACGGGTGCTTACAGGAGAAAACAGCTGAGCCGTAGCCAGGCGCCGGCACTGAGCCGCGCCGTAGGAGAGAGAGAGAGAGAGGGAGAGCGCACGAGAGCAGCAGCCAGCCGAGTCGCCGCCGTGACGTCACGGCCGTCGAGCAGCGAGAGAGCGCGCGAGGAGTGGGAGCGCCGCTGACTACTATACGCGGCCGCGCGCGGCGCGCAGAGCCAGCAGGCGCACCGCTGGGCCGCAGCCGCCGCCATGACACCGCCGAGGAGCACGAGGCGACGGCGAACATAGCCAGCGCATGGCGCTACAGCGAGCGGCGCGACGAGCGGCTGAGCCGCGTATATTATAGCGAGCGCGTGCGTATGTGTGTGTGTGAGCGCGCGCAGCACGACGCGTGCCGAAGAGTATGTGAGTGCGAGAGAGACGGCACGATGCCGCCGCGGAACTCGAAAGAGTGGAGGCTACTGAGCACCCGTATGTAACGCGAAATGTTATTGGCGGTCGGAGTGGAGGCGCCAGGGCTCTCCACAACGGCAGTAAGCGAACGAGTGTGCCGAAGCCAGAGCGTGAGTGGGAAAAAAATAAAGACGAGAAATTTGTAAATTGCCGCGGCCGATCACGTGACGATTGTACACTAGTGCGAGCGTGTATGTGTGAGATCGCGAGATAGAGCGCCGAGACGAGTGAGCGAGCGGGCAGTACTGAGCCAACCTCCTCGTGAGTAGCACAGAGCAATCCAGAGTTTTGAGAGTTTTTTGAGTTTTCGCCCAGCAGCCTTCTTCACCCGCGCACAACCGCGTCTCGACTGTATTCGCGTCGTCGATCCACAGAGTACGAGACAACGGCCGTACGCGAGGAAGCCTGCAGTCAGTGTTGTAAAGTAATAAAGGAAATTCAGTACAATTCTAAGTGTTAAAATTTATATACCACAAATTACCGGCTCAAGCGACCCGCGAGATAAGGAGTCTCAGCCGAGGCCCGAGCTTGTGAGTGAGCCATCAGTGTCGCGTCAAGGCGCCCGCACACCCCGGAAAAATAACAGACGCGACCTGTAGCTCGACTCAGGACCGCGGAGGGGAAGGCCCCGGCGCGAGCGCGAAACACTCACGCGGGAGACGCACCGACGTGCCTCTCTCTCCTCTTCGTATCGCCCGCCACAGCCACCAGCCCCGCCGTGTCACAAAGTATACAAAAATTGCATATAAATTTGTTTTGATCGGAGGCACTTATTAAAATATAAGCACGTTTTAAGACAACGAACTCTGTTTCAGGCGCTTACGCAAGTAGTCGATTTTACGTTTTGACTTATGATCCAGACATTCGCTTTTAACGGTTAATAGCTTAAATTAAAGCACTTTTCTTCTAATTTTCTGCCAAGAAGACTAAATTCAAATTTTTTAATGTAGTGAGCTATATATATGCTTCTAAAGTAGATCGTTTTTTGAAAGCATATATATAGCGCACTACATGTAATATAAAAATTTGAACAAACTAACAAAAAAGTAGAAGAAAACAGCTTTAATTTAAGCTATTAACTGTTAAAAACGAATGCCTGAATCAAAATTTAAAAGAAAAAGACGTGAAATTGGCTATTTTCGTAAGCTCCTGAAACAGAGTTTTGGGTCTTGCGTTTATTGAAATGAGCGTATCTTTTGACAAATGCATCCGATTGAGACAAATTTATATGCAAATTAAAGGTCTTTAGTGTAATTTAAGTCGGTATATATGAAAAAAAATCCAAAATATTATAATGTTGTAGATCATGCGCTTTTTTAATTTTTAGAGTCAAAATCGCGGTCATTTTCTTCGGAAAAAAAGATTTTATCCACTCGGAAGGTATATGAGTATTTGCAAAAAAATGTATATTATTCTTCACAACTGTAGGGGTATTAAGATATTTCAATTGCAGAAAAGACAGTGCGATATCTTATTGCAGAAACTACGAACTCAAAAATAAAAAACACGATTAATGATTGGTAACATAATATTAATTGTTGCAAGCAGTTGTTTTTGATATAATTTAAAAAATTTTTGTATTATATAGTGAGTAACAAAATTTTGAACAAACAATAAAAAATAATTTTTGTATATTTTGAGTGTAAATTAAAAAATAATAAAAATGTGATATATATTAACGATAATTTATTTACTAAATCGTAAACATACATAATCATTATAATGCAGTAATGGATTATAAAGTTATGTCGAGTGTTATGCGATGTGCTAATGATTTAGTTGAGGTTTTTCAGTTTTCCAGTTGTGTACAATTCTTAATTTTCGAGGCTTGCAAAGCAGATGTCGCCATCTGTTGACGGAATAATTTCTCAATAGGTAACACATCCTACTACAACGACTGCGAAAACTAGCCGAAAGCTTCTCACTTTGTCCGCTATTGATTACTGAGATGGAGCCTCACGGTTAAAACTGCAACTTCATCAGCAACCCGAAAACGGTTGCTAGCGTTTTGCCAGGGTATGAATAACAAATATATTGAATAAATAATCTTTCCCAATGGGCACTACCATGTTTTTACCATATTATATGAAGGATTAATCGTTATATATTAACAAACATGGATTAAATTGGAATATATAGTCGTATTTCGCAGTCGTAAAAGTTCTCATGCGGCCCGCTATGGTAAGCTGAGAGGGCGACTCACAACAACGCAAAAAGCAACGTTTTAGCGTTGCTATCTGTTTGCTAGGGGCGGGAATGTAGTGGAGGGGGCCGCACGCTATAGATATACAGCAGCGAGTTTGATGCAGGTTTGTCAACAGTCAACACTCGAGTGATTGATACATGTTATTTACATGATACACTATTATAATGAATTTATGTAAAACATAAGTACATAATATTCATATACAACGTAAACCCTTATACACTCTAAATACGTTTAAACCCAAATCTTATATTATATTAAGCGGCGACCGTGTCCCGTATCCCGTGTCCCGTATCCCGTGTCCCGTGTCCCGTGTCCCGTGTCTCGTGTCCCGTGTCTCGTGTGACCTCTTCTTTTACAATTACTTGATCTTATTTTTAAGGATAACACTTTATCTGCACCCACATATATTTATGTACACCTAGTGCACCGTCTCAAGGATGATTTCCCGTCATCCTGGGGGTCACCCTGACACCTGGACATCCTCTCCTGGGAATTTTTAGTTTTTTAGGGAAATATTAATGTGTACTTAGAGAGTGTACTCGAGGATGATTTCCCGTCATCCTGGAGGCCACCCTGATACCTGGACATCCTCTCCTGGGAATTTTTAGATTTTTAAGGAAATATTAATGTGTGCATAGAGTGTGTACTCGAGGATGATTTCCCGTCATATACGTCAACTTTTTATTATGATATCACATACATTGAATTTCAAGAAGATTTATAATTTTGTCAACAATTACCTATTGATGATGCCGTATACATTGAATTTGAATAGGTTATATTATTTTGTCAACAAATACCTGTTCAAATACAGAAAAATAGATTCGATTGGTAGTTATAGTTTACCTGTCTATATTGAACTTGACACTGTGGACTTCATGGTTTTAGCGTCTAATTTTATTCAGATAAGTATTAAATATGAAAATCAAAATTATAAGTTTTTAGATAATGTTAATTGCATGTATAGTTTTAATGTGTAAAAACAAATTTATATGTCTAATTTCAACCCTCTAGCTATGATAGATTTTAAATGAGTACAAAGAATGTAATATTCCAAAAATGCAATTTCGTAACCGATGGATAGTTACTTATTTCAATTATATTCTTTGCACTCATTTGAAATCTATCATAGCTAGAGGGTTGAAATTAGACATATAAATTTGTTTTTACACATTAAAACTATACATGCAATTAACATTATCTAAAAACTTATAATTTTGATTTTCATATTTGATACTTATCTGAATAAAATTAGACGCTAAAACCATGAAGTCCACAGTGTCAAGTTCAATATAGACAGGTAAACTATAACTACCAATAGAATCTATTTTTCTGTATTTGAACAGGTATTTGTTGACAAAATAATATAACCTATTCAAATTCAATGTATGCGGCATCATAATAACAAATTGACTTATAGGTTATGGACCACATACATATGATACGCGTCGGCGTATCAATTTTGACGGTTTTTACTGGCTAAAAATATTGGCGAATCGTTGTGCAGCAGGTCATTTCCGACAATGAAATTTTTACTAGGGAAGGATCAGTCTTAATATATTAAAAAACACGGATTAAATTGAAATATATAGAAATCCTCAAAATGTTGTCTCGGTACATAAATATAATCCTCAAAATACATGATAATGGTTTCTGTTGAATATAATTATGAATAACAAATATATTGAACAAATAATCTTTCCCAATGGGCACTACCATGTTTTTACCATATTATATGAAGGATTAATCGTTATATATTAACAAACATGGATTAAATTAGAATATATAGAAATCCTCAAAATGCTGTATCCGTATATAAATATAATCCTCAAAATCCGAAATCCTCAAAATATAGGATAATGGTTTTTGTTTAATGTAATTATTAATAACAAATATATAGAATAAATAACCTTTCCCAATGGACACTACCATCTTTTTACCACATTATATGAAGAATTAGTCGTATTATATTAATCCAAACCTATTAAATTAGAATATATAGAAATCCTCAAAATGCTGTATCCGTATATAAATATAATCCTCAAAATCCGAAATCCTCAAAATATAGGATAATGGTTTTTGTTTAATATAATTATTAATAACAAATATATAGAATAAATAACCTTTCCCAATGGACACTACCATCTTTTTACCACATTATATGAAGAATTAGTCGTATTATATTAATCCAAACCTATTATATTGGAATATATAGAAATCCTCAAAATGCTGTGTTCGTATATATATATATATATATATATATATATATACACATATATAGTTGCTTTCGGGCTAGTTTGTTTTCATAGAGCATCTAGCGGACTTTAAGGATTGCAAACTTGCTGACATTTTCATTGTCATCGAGTCATCGACCGAGTACAGAGCATATTTCAGCAGTGGTCTATTCCTTGAGTTTTATATATTTTTTTATTGTTTTACTGTTATATTGTTGGTGTTAATATAGTTAATTATTTTTTACTGTTAATATCGTTCGTGTTAATACAGTTCATTATTTTTACTGTTAATCTAGTTCCTTATTGTTTACTGTTAATATAGTTATTTATTGTTTATTGTTAATATAGTTGTTATTTGTTTACTGTTAAGATAGTTGTTGTTATTTGTTTATTTCGTTATTTAGTTGTTTTTACTTTTTTTTAATTGTAATGATGGCTGTCATTACAGTAAAAGTTAGTGAGCTTGTTCGTGAGCCACAGAAGCATGACAATCTTACTCGAGAACAGAGAAAGAAAAATGTTATGTTATATATAACAGAAAAATTTCAACTGAAAGATGATTCTGTTATTTCTGATGTACGCGCACGACTGAAATCTGGATTTTTTAATAACTATTACGCCAAATTAGCAAAGGTAAATAAAAGGAAGAAAGGCTACAGTTTTTTTTGAATCTGAAAATGCAAAGTGGTTAAATAGTGATTTTAAAATTGAAAATATGAACTGCAATAATGACATGGATACCACTATGGAGACAAGCGGTGAAGATTATGAACCAGGTAAGTGTACATAATCAATAAATTATAATTCTAATGTTGACGTTGTTCAATAGATATCACTGATAGACTATTAAGCAATATTTTTCGAAAGCCGATTTTTCTTAACATTATGTTTTTGCTGTTAAAAATAAAAAATTTTTGTGTAATATATAACTTGTACATATATATCTACTTTAGTTATATATTTAGTTTTTTATATTCTATGTGCTATCTTATTTAGTTAATAATATTTATTAATAATAATCATTATAATTATATATAAATATGTGTGTATCCGTAAGATTTCGGTATAAAAACTTTTTCTGCTACTCATTGAGCATAGCAGCCTATGTTGACGTATTCGGATATATACTTCCACACGGATGTATTTGTTTTTGTAGAGCATTTAGAAACCTTTACTGATCGCAATTTTTCGGATGTTTTCATATAATCTTCTAGCCTTCTAGAAAGTGTTGAGCACATTAGAGTAGTTCTCCATTCAAAACATTCATTTTATTATCATACTTATTGCAATATTAGACATTTTCTTATATTACATTAAATTACTGATATAAATATATCATATATGTATGGATATACTACAATTTAGTTAGATATATCTTTACTAGATTCTACGTACTATCCACTCTAAGCCATTTTTAATATTTCTTAATATTTCTTATTATTTCTGAATAATAATGATAATAATAATTTTTGTGAAGTATTGAACTGGTTAGTAATTTGCTATATTAAATAGAGTTACTATTATATACAATATTTGTAACAAAAATGTACTTTTTAAACAAATATTGATTGTTTTTTGCTGTTCGTCCTCCTTATATTTTTATTATAATAATCAATTGCGATAGATAAATACATGTATTATATAACTTATGAACCCTCGTAAAAATTGCTGCCATCCGTCGGTCATCGGTTGGCGAATTTTATCGAAATTGGTCAACGGACTGGGTAACGGACGGCCAAAAATCCCGCGTATCTGGTTGGCCAACCCACCAGTGAAAATGAAAAATTGTTAATAAAATAAAAGATTTAGAACGTAAAATTAAAACGCTAAAGATTTAAGATTTAAGAAAATTTATTTAACTATTAAATCATAATGTAGAATACACGAACATTTAATGATATAATATATTTAAATCTTATTTAATACAACCTATAACGTCGTCCATACATAGTATTTCTGTACCAGTGTTACGAATTCACGCACGCGAGCTTGAGTCGAACACGAAGAACGGGAGAGCGCGTGATCGGAAAACACGCGGAATGTTTAACTGCGCTTCGGACGAGCGCAATCGGAAAAATCACAAGATCGACGTTGATAATTCGTCGGAATGTCGCGCGGGTTAATGGTTTTCATGCACCAAAATAAATGATTATATCTATTATGAATTCTTACCTTGATCGAGTGTAGTGGCTCAGCTGGGCTGGAACGGCAAAGATGATGTATGTGAGGAACGGCTCGGAGTGCGTCAGCGGGTTGGGTCCCAAATCGGAAATCTCGTCCGGATTTTGTAAATTGGCGAAAATAAATCGATTCACGACCGAATACTTCAAATTCTATTTATTTCGAAAATACAATGCGCCACTCGGGCTTCTAAAGATAATTATTTAAAATGGCGAAGATTCTAAAATTGCAAGATATAGCTCGAGAAACTAGAGTAAATACGTCGAGTCCGCTCGAAGGCTCAAGACGCTCTGCCGGAGGGCGCGTAATTATGCATGGGAGAGAGCGCGTCACTTTCTCTCACACTAATTGTTCTTACCTCTCCCCTATCCCTCTCTTCGCTTCATTAGCTACTTCGCTCTCTCCTGCACTCGTGAACTTCGGGTGAAGTCCGGCGGCGCATGGGAGGGCGAAGCGCTTGGTCTTTTTACGGGTTTGGTTTAATGCCTCGTGCACTGATTATGTGTCCTAAAAATGTAACTTCTTTTCTGAAAAATTCGACTTTATCAGGTTGCAGAACTAGTTTAGCTTGTCTTAATCTCTCCATGAGATTTCGTATTCGTTGTTCATGTTGTTTGAGATCTTTGCTGTAAACAATGATGTCGTCTAAATATACTAACATTTCAATGTTTTGCAGGCCGCGCAAGATTTTTTCCATTAAGCGCTGAAACGTTGCCGTAGCGTTTTTTAAACCTTCTGGCATTCTTTTGTACTCATAATGACCATTTATTGTGGTAAACGCTGTTTTATAACAATCTTCTGGTGCCATGGGTATTTGTTGGAACCCTGATGCAAGATCAAATATAGAAAAATAGACCGCTACTCCTAGCTGATCCATTATGTCTGTTATATTTGGTAGTGGGTAAGCATCTCTGATTGTTTTTTTATTTAGTTCTCTAAAATCTATTACCATTCTCCATCTTGGATTGCCTTGACTGTCTGGCTTCTTTGGTAATATCCAGATGGGAGAATTGTATGGCGAGTTCGAGTCCGTTATTATTCTGTCTTTTAATTTCTTTTGCACACTTTCCCTCATAATATCTTTGTGTTTGGGTGGGTGTCTATATTGTTTGGTATTAATAGGCACGTTGTCTTCTAGATGTATTTTGTGCTCTATCATATCTGTGCACGGTAGTTTGTCTCCAGGCAGCAGGAATCTGTCTAGATAGTCGTCAATGATTCGGTCGACTATTTGTTTTTCTTCAATGTTGAGATGATCTCTTCTAATTGCAGTCTTGACTTTTTCCATTCTTTCTGGAATGTTCGAAACTACTTCACCGTCAAATTCACTGTCGGTTTCTTCTAAAAAATTCGGCTCTGTGTCAAATGGTATTAACTCTTTTGCATTGATTTCAATGGTAACACTTTCTTGACTTGTATTTATTGCCAAAATTTTACACGTGTTGTTGTTATTCATGTATATTCGTTCACCCATGAATACATCTTTGTTTCCAGTGTCTATTCGTGGAAGGTATCCTTCTTTTAAATCTGTTTTTATCAGATTTATTTGCATTATTTGTCGAGTTCTTGCCGGTATTGTGGATTTTACTGCATTATTTGTGTTCACAGATACTTTATTTATTGATTCTTCAGTGGTATTTTTCGTTTCGTTTACTTGTAATAGACTGTCTATTTTTCGTCTTTTTGCATTTTTAGGTAAGTGTTCTTCTTCATGACCTTTAAATGGTATAGGGTGCATGACGTCACTGTTTACCATTAATGCATTCTTGTAGTATGAAATTACTGCTTCTTCCTTTTTAAGGTAATTTCTGCCCAGCATTCCGTCTGCTTGAATAGGAAAATCATCATGTACTATTTGAAATTTCACTGGCGTGTTTCTAATTAATAGATAAACTGATCCTAATGTAGGTACTGTTTGCATAGTTATTCCCCCTAATTCTATGTTATCTTCGGTGTTGAATGGTAGATCATCATGTAATGCATTAAGTTTTATGATGTTGACTGTTGCTCCATTGTCAATCATGAATTCAAGCCATGGCCTTGTGGTGCCTTCTGGTATTCTCAATCTAACTATAGTTGGTTCGTCATTCTCCCAGTCATGTTTTTCAGAATTTTTACAGTTGGCTGAACATACTCGTGGGATGGATTTTCCACTTGTATCTTCATTATTGCAGCTGGCTGCTGTGACGTTTGCTGCTGCGCCTGTACCTTGTTTTGGTTCATCTGTTGTATTTGCTGATGATAACGCTGCTGATCGTTGTTCTGTTGGGGATTCTGCTGTTGATTTGGATTTTGGTAATTCTGCCTCCATTGGTTGTTGCGATAATTCTGTTGGTGTCCTTGCTGGTTCCTCGGGTACTGTTGATTCTGATTTTGACTCGCTACCTGGGGATCGTAACGAGCCCCATGGTAGTTTAAATTATTGTTACTTTGAGTATGTGTGAATATGTGTATAACACAATATTCAAAGACATTATCCCTCGGTGTTTTTTAATATTATATAAAAGAGTCTATCGATCTCTCCGAGGCAAGTGTTGGGAAAAGGGTAAAAAATTAATTTATACCATTTTTCCTTTTGTTTCGACGTTTCGGTGAACACTGTCACCCTCTTCAGGAAACTGTCAATTTATTTCAATAAATAAATAAGCACAATACAATTATAATGTGTGACAAATTATGACTTACATATAGAGGAGCACAACAGCCTATAGATCGAAATGTGTTTCTTCCCCGGCCAATCTCAGGCGGGGGAAGGAGAAGCGAGAAGCAAGGAGACGGACTATTATTGTTCCGGCTTCCTCGACTACTGTTTCAATAATAAGGAAACAATAGGTGTAGCCAAACGCTTTTATATCAGCGAGGAGTCTCGCTAATTTTCGAGCGGTCTGTTTACAAGTGACGTCAATGCTCGCCGCTCTCATGCATGTTTATAAATTTTTAAATTCGTCTATAATCCGTTTTTCAATCGGTGTAATAAGTGTGTGTACACGTTATTGAGTTTCTGTGTAACTTCCATTTTATTGATACCATTATCCTGCATTTTTATGTGTAACATTTCTGAAATTAGTCTTTTATTTAAATTACTTTCTTTATCTTTAATATTTATTTTTTCAAAATTGAAACTATGATTGAATTTACTATTATGTTCGTGTATGACGTTGTTTTTAGATTTTTTATGTTCCTCAATACGTGTACACACACTTCTCTTGGTTTGGCCCACATATGTAGCCGTACAATCATTACATTGCAACTTGTATACAACATTCTTTTCTAATTGTTTTTCCCTTTTGTCTTTGCCTTTAACTATAATATTACACATATGATTGTGTATTTTCGGCACTGTCGTAATAAATTTCTCTTTTAAAGAATGTTGCATTTGTTCGTAAAACCCTTTTACATAGGGTAAACTAACAATGTTTTTAAAATTTGTGTCGTTATTGCAACGTTGGTATTGTGCATTTGAATTTATTTTGTCAATACGTTTTTTTATATAATTGTTGGTAAAGTTGACAGGATAATTATTTTCAGCTAGTAATTTTTTTACAATATTGATGTTTTTCTTATGAAAACATTTGTCCGATAATTTAATAGCTTTATCAATAAGATTGTACACCATGGCGATTTTTTGAGATTCAGGATGTTGTGAATGATAATTTAAAAATCTACCAGAGAAGGTGGGTTTCGTGTACCAATCAGTCATTATTTTGCCATTATTCTTTACCAACAAAACGTCTACGAAACTTATGGAGTCATTTATTTCAATTTCGTGTGTAAATTGTAACCGGCTATTGTATGAATTAAATATATTAAGTGTTTCATTACGAGCGGCGAGCATTGACGTCACTTGTAAACAGACCGCTCGAAAATTAGCGAGACTCCTCGCTGATATAAAAGCGTTTGGCTACACCTATTGTTTCCTTATTATTGAAACAGTAGTCGAGGAAGCCGGAACAATAATAGTCCGTCTCCTTGCTTCTCGCTTCTCCTTCCCCCGCCTGAGATTGGCCGGGGAAGAAACACATTTCGATCTATAGGCTGTTGTGCTCCTCTATATGTAAGTCATAATTTGTCACACATTATAATTGTATTGTGCTTATTTATTTATTGAAATAAATTGACAGTTTCCTGAAGAGGGTGACAGTGTTCACCGAAACGTCGAAACAAAAGGAAAAATGGTATAAATTAATTTTTTACCCTTTTCCCAACACTTGCCTCGGAGAGATCGATAGACTCTTTTATATAATATTAAAAAACATCGAGGGATAATGTCTTTGAATATCGTGTTATACACATATTCACACATACTCAAAGTAACAATAATTTAAACTACCATGGGGCTCGTTACGATCCCCAGGTAGCGAGTCAAAATCAGAATCAACAGTACCCGAGGAACCAGCAAGGACACCAACAGAATTATCGCAACAACCAATGGAGGCAGAATTACCAAAATCCAAATCAACAGCAGAATCCCCAACAGAACAACGATCAGCAGCGTTATCATCAGCAAATACAACAGATGAACCAAAACAAGGTACAGACGCAGCAGCAAACGTCACAGCAGCCAGCTGCAATAATGAAGATACAAGTGGAAAATCCATCCCACGAGTATGTTCAGCCAACTGTAAAAATTCTGAAAAACATGACTGGGAGAATGACGAACCAACTATAGTTAGATTGAGAATACCAGAAGGCACCACAAGGCCATGGCTTGAATTCATGATTGACAATGGAGCAACAGTCAACATCATAAAACTTAATGCATTACATGATGATCTACCATTCAACACCGAAGATAACATAGAATTAGGGGGAATAACTATGTTGTCAACTTTTTTGTTGTTTATGCTTTTTCTTGCAGCACCAGTTAATTTTTGAAGAACATTTCTCATGAATTGTGGACGTAAAGTAGGCGGTACTAGTTCATGAGCATTTCGTAGATCTTGAATGTAGGTTCTTAGTGCTTGGTATTTTCCATCAAATGTTGATATGCCATTGATGCAATTCATCAGAGTGAAACTTTCAGCCATGGATGTTATTAGCTGTGCTGAAGCATTCGCTGTTTCATTCGCCGTTGAATGCGAGCCCGTCATGTTGATTGTCTTCTTATTGATTTTAGTCGATTAATCTTTTTTTGCTGAATGATTTTCTCTTGTGGAGATTTTATTCAGATGTCTTGATTACTGGTTTGATATAATATTGCTAAACGCGCTTAAATTAAAGAAAAAATTGAATGGAATAATTAAAAATACGGTGTGGATGCAATTGAAAATCTATACGATGGAAATGGAAACGATTTACGATGAAAATTTGAAAACAAAGAATTTAATTTGCTAAACGAGAGGATTGTGAACCGCTGACCAGGGTATGTATGTTCCGAAATGGGGGTGATTCTATTTATCAACTGTTAATTATTTGTTTTGAAAATTGAAAGGGGTGAACTAGGGAAAAAAATTTTTTTGAAAGGTATATGTGCTGCGATTCAATTGGTGAAAAAAATTTTTTAATATGATTTGAAAGATAAAAGGGAAAAAAAACAAAATGTTTTACGATTTGTTCGGTTGAGAGGGATTTTCGCAATGCTTATTGACTATTGTTAGTAACTTTGTCACGATTACAAATTCGATGCACTTCAGACTATGTGTCTGTGTCTAGTTAAGGCTTTCAATTTGAAATTCAGGTTATGTTAGTATCTTATGACTATAGATACGCTTATGCGAAAAAATTATTATATTCGCTATGCTGAAAAAAAATAATTATATTCGCTAACTTAATAGTGGTGTGGCTGTTGTGCAAAAAAAAACAATTGTTTGTGTAAACAATGTCACAAACTGTTACTATTTTGTTCGAAAATAATTGAAAATAATTCGCTGGGTATAGTAAAGCAAGAAAAAATTAATCTTATTTTGTTCTATTGTAGGTAGATGATAATACGTTTAAAATTAGAAAATGGGGTAAAATCAACTAATGGGGAATAACGTAAAAGAGAAAAATTTCAAATACGTAAATATGTTTTTGAATTATAAAGTTTTTCTTTATCGTGTTGAAACGTGGATGTCAGGGGGAAACAAGAAAATATTTTTTGAAAAATTTTGATTGCTGGGAAAAAAAATTTTGAAAAGAGAAAAAAATCTTTGAAGTTTGGTTTACCGAAAAAGAATTATTTGTAACTAATTGTGTAATAATTAATTTAATAATGAATGACGCTTAAAGTTTATGTTGCAAACAAGAAAAAAAAATTTTCGTATGTTTAGTTGAATATATTTTGAGAGGAAAAAAAAATTCAAAATTAGTGTCAATTATTCTAAATTGTTGTTGTAAATTAATTGAATTATATTATTATTGTCGGTAAATTGCAAAAGTTGGTTTATTAAGACTTAATTAGTTGTTAATGTTGTTGATAATGATGTATTTAATTATTATTATTATTATTATTAATATTCACTAAATGATTATGTGTTTATACCGTTAGTTATGTTACTTATTTACGTAAGGTATTTATTTAATTGTTCGATTATGCATTATTATTTTCTTAAATTAACGTTCGAATTTATTGTTTTATTATTATTATTAAGTTTCAATATCTACATTATATTAAGAGAATAAAATCGTAAAAATCACACCTGTAAATAATCCTCGATCTTGGCAAAACTATACGGTAAAAACGTATTTTGAGACAATGGGTGCATTCTTTTCATCAATGCTCTTCGAATCATGTAAAAAAGTTGACCTAACCCAATTAGTTTTTGAGATATGGGCTTTTGAATATGACCTAAAATTCCGAAAATCAGCGTACGTGCGTGCGTTCTTTTTCGATGAAAGGAACAAAAAATTACAAATATGGTTCGATGAAATTAACTGTTTTTTATTGCGCTATACATTCGTAAAAAAAATTTTTCAAAATCTCAAAATTGATCCATTTTATCGATAAAAAACGGACGCGAGTTATTCGATTTTTCATATAATGTTATACGATACTCGTGGGATCTGTGTTTTATTTTAATAAAATAATTAAATAATTCCAAATATGAATTAATGAAATCGAATGTTTTCAACTCAGCTATACAATGGAGACGTGATCTTCGATTTTCATAAAAAACGGAAGCGACATATTTGATTTTTCAAAATTATTTTATATTTTGTTGTAAATATTTACAATAAAATATAAACTTTCCTGTCGGCCTTAAGCCAGAATATTAATCAGTTTTTGTAAGTAGAGCTTGATTCATGTATGCAAATCAGTACAGATATTTTTATACTTAAAAAACAAATTTTTGTAAAATCAGCAGAACAGGCCCATCACTGGTAAAAATTAATTATTTTCATGGAGTTTTTTCACATTTTAGGTATATTGGCGCTACCAAGTATTCATCTACCAAAAAAATTGTAGATACGGTTGTTCTATGGGGCTTTTTTTGAAGCTGAAAAACATTAAGACTGTGTTTTAAGGATGTTCAATGGTGTCATGCGGGGGGGTGAAGGGGCAGAGGGGTACCCTATGCTTTATCACAGGAGAGAGCAATTGCTGTCAACCTCAAATAACAAAAATTTTCTTATTCACAAATGCAAATAATGACTCTTTCGTATGAAATATTTAAATTAAATGATTAAATGATTTTAAAGCTCCCTTTTATTTACTATTAATTAATTTTACTTTAGTGATGTTACGATAATCTGGCAATAGCGCACGGATTCCGCGGTTGGCAATACTTATTGACTGTATAGATATACATATTGATACTACGACTCCGCGCAACGTTGCCAACTTTCTGACAATCACAATAAATCAGTTTCGTGATTTAGTCGCGTTTGAATTTTAACATTAAAAAACTCTGGAATTAATTCTGTATGGTGTATAAACAAATATACGAATTAATTGTACGGGAAATATACTCTTAAAATATATATATCTTTTTAACCCCTGTTAACTTTTTTTATTAAAAAGATTGTAAAATTAAATTGAATCGTCGGTCGCCCATAAGAGCCCATGTTATTTTAAGTATTTTCAATGATCAATTTCTCGAAAAAATCATCTGAATAAAAATCCGCAAAAAATCAAGGTGCTTTATATTCATCTAAAAAATAATATACTAAAATTTCAAATCATTCTGTTAACTTTTTTGTAACCATTGAACATCCTTAAGACTTTTCAGTGTTTTTCTTTTCTGAATTTTAACCCTAAAATTGTTATGGTGTTGTATTTTATGGTTTTTTCATGGTAAAGATGTTATTTGTGTAGTTATAAATCAGATGATATGGCGTTTATGGTGGTGTATGGTGTTTCTATGGAGTTTCATTTTGTATGAAATTTTGAATTTTTACTGCGTTTCATATTTTATAAATTTTCAAGTTTTAAGTGATTTTATGGGGTATATGCGGGTAACTTTTCTCATAAATTTATAAAGATAATAAAACTAATATCTGCCTTAAAATAATTTTAGGCACACTAGGTCTAGAAATTGAAAAAAATTTTTTAATGCTATAGGCTTCAGACCAATGGGACTTTCTTCTGTAAACCAAAAGATGATGAAAAATGCCGAGGAAAATGCGAAATATAGAATATGAAAATTTAACATGGGGAGGCATATGGAGGAAAAAAAAATTGACTATTCGGATTTTTATTATTTTTTTTTAATGGGCTTAATTTTTGATCTGAGCATCGAAACTTGATATATTTTTTTTTAAATTAAAGCTCTTTTGTAATCTCTTTTGTATTTTAATGTAATATATGATAAGATATTCATATTCTATACTTCTCATTTTCCTCGGCATTTTTCATCATCTTTTGGCTTACAGAAGAAAGTGTGCCTAAAATTATTTTAAGGCAGATATTGGTTTTATTATCTTTATAAATTTATGAGAAAAGTTACCCGCATGTACCCCATAAAATCACTTAAAACTTGAAAATTTATAAAATATGAAACGCAGTAAAAATTCAAAATTTCATACAAAATGAAACTCCATAGAAACACCATACACCGCCATAAACGTCATATTATCTGATTTATAACTACACAAATAACATCTTTACCATGAAAAAACCACAAAATACAACACCATAACAATTTTAGAGTTAAAATTCATAAAAGAAAAACACTGAAAAGTCTTAAAACACAGCCTTAATGTTTTTCAGCTTCAAAAAAAGCCCCATAGAACAACCGTATCTACAATTTTTTTATGGTAGATGAATGCTTGGTAGCGTCAATATACCTAAAGTGTGAAAAAAATCCATGAAAATAATTAATTTTTACCAGTGATGCGCCCGTTCTGCTAATTTTACAAAAATTTGTTTTTTAAGTATAAAAATATCTGTACTGATCTGCATACATGAATCAAGCTCTACTTACAAAAACTGATTAATATTCTGGCTTAAGGCCTATAGGAAAGTTTATATTTTATTGTAAATATTTAAAACAAAATATAAAATAATTTTGAAAAATCAAATATCTCGCTTCCGTTTTTTATGAAAATCGAAGATCTCGTCTCCATTGTATAGCTGAGTTGAAAACATTCGATTTCATTAATTCATATTTGGAATTATTTAATTATTTTATTAAAAAAAAACACAGATCCCACGAGCATCGTATAATATTATATAAAAAATCGAATAATTCGCGTCCGTTTTTTATCGATAAAATGGATCAATTTTGAGATTTTGAAAAAAAATTTTTTCACGAATGTATCGCGCAATGGAAAACATTTAATTTCATCGAACCATATTTGTAATTTTTTATTCCTTTCATAGAAAAAAACACACTTTCCAAACACATACGTACGTACATACGCTGATTTTCGAAATTTTAGGTCATATTCAAAAGCCCATATCTCAAAAACAAATTGGGTTAGGTCAACTTTTTTTACATGATTCGAAGCACATTGATGCAAGGAATGGGCCCCATTGTCTCACAATAAATTTTTAACGTACAGTTTTACCAGAATCGGGGATTCTTTACAGGTGTGATTTTTACGATTTTATTCTCTTAATATAATGTGTAGATTGACCTAGTAACACTCAACTAGTAGAACAACTTTAAAACTTGATTTTTTTAGCAACTTGAATTTCTAATAAAGACTAAAATAATGTCAAAACACGATTTCAAATTTTCTCCATCCATTCCGTGTTGACTTATAAAGTGGTTTTGCACTGTTCTATTTAGATTCCTTCAACTTTTACGTAACTTAAAATGTACTTTTCCATATAAGCTGATATATATTTCCATTCTTCTAAGACTTCACATAAATTGTCCACTGATCTGTATGTTCATCTTCATCTTTTTTTCCAAAACCGCAAGCTATATTACTATAAACAGCTGACTTAATAATAGTTATTCCCCAAATACAAACGTAAACTTTGATTACTAATTCTAACAAATTTTTATTTAAAATGAATTTAAAGAACACTTCCTATACTGTTTTATATACATTAAAATATTTTTGCTTAAGAAAATTTGATGAATAAAAATAAATTAATAATTACCTGGTCATTATGATTTCTATTTAACTTCTTAAGAAAAGCTTAAATTTTCTAAAACTAAAAATAATAAATACTTAACAAAGAATCAATTCTTCTGTCAATGAAAGTAAAAAAATTTTGCAATATGATTTTATTAATACTTACCTCATGAATACGTACGTACGTAGGTAGGACAGCGTACATACGTACGAACGTAAGTGCTTGGAAACTGTGCTTTTTTTCTATGAAAGGAACCAAAAATTACAAATATGGTTCGATGAAATTAAATGGTTTTCATTGCGCTATACATTCGTAAATAAAATTTTTTCTAAATCTCCAAATTGATCCATTTTATCGATAAAAAACGGACGCGGGTTATTCGATTTTTCATATAATGTTATACGATACTCGTGAGATCTGTGTTTTTTTAATCATATAATTCAATAATTCAATAATTAATGAATTAACGAAATCGAATGTTTTCAACTCAGCTATACAATGGAGACGAGATCTTCGGTTTTCATAAAAAACGGAAGCAAGATATTTGATTTTTCAAAATTATTTTATATTTTGTTGTAAATATTTATACTTAAAATACACATTTTTATAAAATTAGCATTTAGCAGAACAGGCCCATCACTGGTAAAAATTATAGTATATGAGGGTAACTTTCCGCACAAATTTGGAAAGACAATAAAATACTGTACAATTTCACCAGATTACATCTACATTATATTAAAAGAATAATCTCGTAAAAATCACACTTGTAAAGAATCCTCGATCCTGGCAAAACTGTACGGTAAAAACGCATTTTGAGAAAATCGGTATATTGCTTTTATCAATGCGCTTCGAATCATGTAAAAAAAGTTGACCTAACCCAATTAGTTTTTGAGATATGGGCTCTTGAAGATGACTTAAAATTTCGAAAATCAGCGTACGTACGTACGTAATTTTTTTCTAAATCTCAAAATTGATCCATTTTATCGATAAAAAACGGACGCGAGTTATTCGATTTTTCATATAATGTGTAACGTGGAATTTTCCCGCCCACACGGGAATTCCAGTTATTTACAAAGTATTTATTTAACACACGGCTTTCTTCTTTTTCCCTGGCTCGTGGTATCCCTGCAATGGATGGAAAGCGGGAAATGTGGTGGCAATCGGGTGAAAATTGTTGAACACAAATAAATTGGTTAATGAAGTACGGAAATATTCTATTTTTGTTATACAATCAGTTCTTTTGGCAAACAAATTCGAATTCGAAATAATATCATGGGCACGCGGCCAAATTACTAAATCCAAGGCTGCTCCATAGTGCTAAATAGAAAAAGGGCCGCGAAATTTCCTCTACGTTTGCTTCTAAATAAGCCAAAGGGAAAACCGCCATCCGCTGAAACGCGCGAAATATTCCTCTACCGAACGCGGCACGTATTCCTCGGTAGATATAAGTTTTCCTCTATATGTTATCCCATATATTAAATATCAATCCAAACTCTCACCAAAAAATCCTCTATAAATACTCCACAAAACTCCAACGGAAACTCCTCGTCAGCTCTGCGACTCGAAACTCCTTCAAAATACACACTAAGATGGCGACCAAGAAAAACTGCAATTTACTGCGGATAGAACTGCTCTAGGAAAGCTCCAGGAACGGAATGGCCGAGGCCGACGCTCCGATCGAGGAAGGATGCCGCGTTTTCCCACTCGACCTCCTTCTTCACGGAAGCGCAAGCCCGGCCTCCAAAATTACATCATTGGTCCTCTTTCCTAGAAAAATCCCCTATTGGTTTTCCAGAACTACCACCGACCTATTCTTGTATCGGTGAGTTTCCTTCAGCGCCCTCTTTTCCAAATCCTAATTTATTCATTGGTTGAGAAAACAGTTATCGCCCTCTATATCCTTGACTAATCTCACAATTCGCGCCCCCTTTACTGATAAAAATCAATCAATCAATATTGATCCCCATCCGGTGGCTCCCCCTATAGATAACGAAACTAGACGCGCGAGATTCAAATTCCATTGATCGATCCATATGAGTCACTGCATACAGACCCTAAGATACCAACTGAAATCTCCGAATGGATCTCCGCCATGTTTCCCCTATGCTGAAAAGAAAACCTCTACCGCCATGTAATGTACTGTACAGGGAAACTGTACAGTACTCCGCGTCTACCTCGCTCCCTGCATCACCAATCTATCGCCCGATAGCAGGCGCCCTCTCACTCTCACTCGATCACGGTCGATAACCGAGAGCGCTCTCTCTCTCCCCTCTATCATCGCCCGCACCACATGCTCTCTCTCTCACTCACGCCGCTATCACGCGCGCCACAAATTCTATCTCCCACTCTCGCTCTCGCTAACAGCTCGCGCGCATCATTCTCTCTCTCTCTCGCTCTCACACACACAGCCTCGAGCATATGACCGCGCGTGCGCCGCTAGCTAACTTCCTGCCGTGCCCCCTCCCAAGCGCCGGCGCGCCGCGCAGGTGGGACTCGGGAGCTCACATCCTGCGCTCCGCACGCGGCCGGTCAGAGGCAACTCCTGCGAGCGCCACCGAGCGCTGGCTCCGCTCCAGGAGCTGTCATCTCGCCGAGAGTGAATCAGCTGGCCGTATAATAATGTTCACGACGCAGCAATACTTATTGCTACGTCGTAACTGTTATACGATACTCGTGAGATCTGTTTTTTTTTAATCAAATAATTGAATAATTCAATAATTAATGAATTAACGAAATCGAATGTTTTCAACTCAGCTATACAATGGAGACGAGATATTCGGTTTTCATAAAAAACGGAAGCAAGATATTTGATTTTTCAAAATTATTTTATATTTTGTTGTAAATATTTATACTTAAAATACACATTTTTATAAAATTAGCATTTAGCAGAACAGGCCCATCACTGGTAAAAATTATAGTATATGAGGGTAACTTTCCGCACAAATTTGGAAAGGCAATAAAATACAATAATGTACAATTTCACCAGATTACATCTACATTATATTAAGAGAATAAAATCGTAAAAATCACACCTGTAAAGAATCCTCGATCCTGGCAAAACTATACGGTAAAAACGTATTTTGAGAAAATGCGTACATTGCTTTTATCAATGCGCTTCGAATCATGTTAAAAAAAGTTGACCTGACCCAATTAGTTTTTGAGATATGGGCTCTTGTAGATGACTGAAAATTTCGAAAATCAGCGTACGTACGTTGACATTTTCAGCATTTTTTAGCTCAATAACAAAGCAAAATCATGAAAAATACCAACTTCTTTTCTTTTTTTAAAAATTAATTTAAAAATTTCAAAGTATTTTTTTTTAGAAAATGGTACAAAATTTATTACTAGTTAAATTATTAATCTATAAATATTATAATTTCTTATATATTTTTCAAACCCACAAAACCATGCCACAACACACCCCAAGCTTCTGTGATTTTGAAATATGATATATTATATGAGTAAATAATTTTAAATAATCATAAGAATTATTTTAAAAAACATTTTATTTAAATAATTAATAGTGTTTTATAAAATTTATTATTTATAAATTTTAAGTTTTCATATATTATTGAACGACCCAAAACCCTAATACAACGTATGACAATTTTCTATTATACTCAAGTACGATATAATATATAAATAAAATTATTTTAGAGAAATACTAATATTTTACAATACGCATATACAGTATTATAATTGTTTAGTTGGCGATCCAGACTAAAATCAAAAGTTTTATTTGGACCATAGAAGCCTCCCAATAATTATGAATACAATTCCGACTATTTACCATTCTACAATATAATTTAATATGTAAGCCCCTAAACAAATAGCTGAACAAAACACTTTGTAATCATATATATATATATATATATATATATATGATTACAAAGTGTTTTGTTCAGCTATTTGTTTAGGGGCTTACATATTAAATTATATTATATTATATATATATATATATATATATATATATATATATATAATAAAATTCGATAAAACTTCTTATTTATTTATAAGTTAGTTAAATTTTTTATATTTTCAAATTTTTCAACCATTTTTTTAATAAATAAATGTTAAGCTAATTACTTTTTTTAATTCTGTTGATTTTTAATAATTTTAACTTTAAAAAAATGTTGAATTCTTTGTTTTGGATAAGATATGTATACTGTTTTATAAAAATTTATCATTCATTATTTCCCATAAAGCGTACTGAGTATCGCGAGCAAAGCGAGCGATCTTTGCTAGTATCCCTTATAAGAAGAGAGATGGACCCGTGGGCAGCGCCATTGGCCTATCTAAATCCATGTATAAGAGAACAGCTGTTGCGTATCAAATAAAGTCCGAAGAGGTCTGTTCCGTTGTTCTATTTTTCTCGCGCGAAGACGACGTCTTGGTTAAAGATCGACTGTGCGAACATACTGTGCCCCACCAATTATAACAATATACTGAATACCATAATGATTGAGTATTATAAAAATCAAATAATTGAGCGATATAAAAACTGTGAATCGTTGATTTAATGAAAGATCAAAAAGAATCGAGAAATTAAGTTGGATTTCCAGTGATATTTCATCAAAAATCGAAAAATTTTTGTTTGCTCTAAATGCTAAATTTATCATTAATCTAAAACATACGATAATCATTTTTCACTAAAAATGTTTGTTTACTTTAGAATTTGCCATTTTATGATAATCTATAAATGTTTTTCTTAACAAAAATGCTGTTTATGAATAAAAGTATTTATATTAGTTCAAAATCGTTCATGCGCAAGGCGTTTCAAGGAATCCTTCTGAAAATTTTTTTAGAGGTTCTTGAAAACAATTAAAATAAATGTTGGAATTTATATTTACGGCAAGAATTACAATAAAAATTATTAAATTGTGATTAATATTTAAAATTCATGTGTTTCATGATTTTATTTGTTAATTAAATGTTTGAATTATTTCTGCTGTACATGCATAATTACTATACTAAAAAAATTCCAAGTTTTGTGCAGTCTGGCTTAAAGAATATGTATGAATTCCAGTTCGCATGAAATATTTTGAAGATCTTTATATTTTAATAAAAATTGTTATATTTTGTGACATTACTTAAATATCATTGGGTAAAATAAGCTAAAAACATACACAAAATCATCTTTTTGTATCACAGTCATGATCTTTAAGTTTCATTACGTTCGGAGCCACAGGTGAAAGAAAAGTACAATCACTGAAGATCCACTTTAAAGAACAGAGAGAAAAATTAATTAAAATAATTAATTTAAATAATATTTAAGATATTTATCGAGAGGAAACATTTTTCTTAAAGTTGTGTAATTGAATGATATAGAGATTATTAATGGCTATTACCATTCCTATAGACGAAAAAAAGCCTTACGCGAGCTTGTTCAAAGTTGAATTATTGAGTAGAATAAATATTTTAAAGCATTTCAAAGAATATTTTTTGAAGTAAAATTTGTATTAATTAAAAACGTGAATAATTTTCATAATTCAACTCAAAAAGCAGATGTTCTATAAGTATTTAAAAGAGCAGAAAATCGATAAATTAAACAACACAGATACAAATCAATTTATTCTGCTATATACCTGGACAAAATTTGTATATTTGAATATTAGTCATATAATTTACAGAGAAAAAATCTATGCAAGAAGTATTTTAAAGAATTTAAGAGAATATTTTTTTCTTCAGTTAAATTTTAGATAATATAAAAGTTGTTAATAATTGAATTATCAAAATACTTATTAAAGAGAGAATAAAATGAAGAAAATACAGAGTAAAGAAAAAAATTTTACTTTAATTTTTATGCGCAGTGCTTCTATACTTGCAACGTCTGATACAGTCAAATTTCTTGAATTATCAGTTTTATTTAATAATTATCAATTTAATAAAAATATATTTAGTATCTTTTATTTGTACAAAATAACTAATTAATCATGATCGTTCTTATCACAGAAAAGACTTTCCTATTACATGTAATCTACGCATTAATGAAATTGTTAATCTTGCGATCATATAATCATAAGAAAACCTGTCATGACAATCAAAGCGATATCAGGACTCCTGTAAAATTGCAAGATTTGAATGTCAATAGTCAAAACCACTTGAATATTCTAGAAAGCTATCCAGAAATGTTATTTTACAAAATAATGATGATGTTCCAAATGAATTACAACAGCTTTTTAATTTAGAACATTGTCTATCTTCACAATTTTTCCAACATATTCGTTGGTTTAATAATTTATTTTCCTTTGCATCTTTCAATGCTAATATTGTTAATTTTGGTAATAGACGCTCTGGGGTCAAGAACTAAAAAACATGATCTCGATTCACCTCAAGGGTTACAATTACGTTTTTCATTAAAGCCTGGAACTGACAATTAACGACGTTATCATTTTCAATGGACAAACGAAGTTGCGCTTGTTTGAAGATCTGCCATAGCTGACCTCAACATATCATTGTGAGAATTTTTTTTTCTTCAGTGAAATTTTAAATAATGTAAAAGCTGTGAATAATTGAATTATCAAAATACTTAAAGAGAGAATAAAAGAGAAGACAGAGTAAAGAAAAAAAATTTTAGTTTTATTTTAATTGAATTTTTGAAAAATAAATAAAGAGTTAATACAAAGTTTTTAGTGATATAAGAATTGTAGAGATCAAAGGCAGTGTCACCGCGTGAACTGTGTCAGAGGAAAGTGGGTTCACTTCACTGCTTTTCGGCAAAAAGAATCGAGAAATTAAAGAACAGAGAGACAAATTAATTTAAATAATATTTAAGATATTTATTGAGAGGAAATATTTTTCTTAAAGTTGGGCAATTGAATAATATAGAGATTGTTAATGGCTATTACCTTTCCTATAGACGAAAAAGAGCCTTATACGAGCTTGTTTAAAGTTGAATTATTGAGTAGAATAAAGATTTTAAAGGATTTCAAAGAAAATGTTTTTAAGTAAAATTAGTATTCATTTGAAACCTGAATAATTTTCATAATTCAATTCAAGAAAGACAAGTATTTAAAAGAGCAGAGAATCGAGAAATTAAAGAACAGAGACAAATTAATTTATAGTATTAATTAATTTATAATATTTTAAAGAATTTGTGAGAATGTTTTTTCCTTCAGTTAAATTTTAGATAATGTTAAAGCTGTAAATAATTGAATTATCAAAATACTTAAAGAGAGAATCAAAGAGAATAAAGAGTAAAAAAAAAAATTTTATTTTATTTTAATCGAATTTTTGAAAAATAAATAAAGAGTTAATACAAAGTTTTTAGTGATATAAGAACTGTAGAGTGATTATTGTGTCGTCGAGCATATGCGCAGTGCTTCTATACTTGCAACGTCTGATACAATAAAATTTCTTAAATTATCAGTTTTATTTAATAACCATCAATTTAATAAAAATATATTTAATATATTTAATTTGTACAAAATAATTATTTAAAGAATAATATTAATAAATTAATATACATTAACCTACTACACATAATACATTTAAAGTTCATATACCACAAAACCAACGCGCGCGTTTACGCGCGCAAATGATCCCCTAGTCCCTTATAAGAAGAGAGATGGACCCGTGGGCAGCGCCATTGGCCTATCTAAATCCATGTATAAGAGAACAGCTGTTGCGTATCAAAAAAAGTCCGAAGAAGTCTGTTCCGTTGTTCTATTTTTCTCGCGCGAAGACGACGTCTTAGGTTAAAGATCGACTGTGCGAACATACTGTGCCCCACCAATTATAACAATATACTGATTACCATAATGATAGAGTATTATAAAAATCAAATAATTGAGCGATATAAAAACTGTGAATTGTTGATTTAATAAAAGATCAAAAAGAATCGAGAAATTAAGTTGGATTTCCAGTGATATTTCATCAAAAATCGAAAAATTTTTGTTTGCTCTAAATGCTAAATTTATCATTAATCTAAAACATACGATAATCATTTTTCACTAAAAGTGTTTGTTTACTTTAGAATTTGCCATTTTATGATAATCTATAAATGTTTTTCTTAACAAAATGCTGTTTATGAATAAAAGTATTTATATTAGTTCAAAATCGTTCATGCGCAAGGCGTTTCAAGGAATCCTTCTGAAAATTTTTTTAGAGGTTCTTGAAAACAATTAAAATAATTGGAATTTATATTTACGGTAAGAATTAAAATAAAAATTATTAAATTGTGATTAATATTTAAAATTCATGTTTTTCATGATTTTATTTGTTAATTAAATGTTTGAATTATTTCTGCTGTACATGCATAATTACTATACTAAAAAAATTCCAAGTTTTGTGCGGTCTGGCTTAAAGAATACGTATGAATTCCAGTTCGCTTGAAATATTTTGAAGATATTTATATTTTAACAAAAATTCTTATATTTTGTTACATTACTTAAATATCATTGGGTAAAATAAGCTAAAAACATACACAAAATCATCTTTTTGTATCACAGTCATGATCTTTAAGTTTCATTACGTTCGGAGCCACAGGTGAAAGAAAAGTACAATCACTGAAGATCCACTTTAAAGAACAGAGAGAAAAATTAATTAAAATAATTAATTTAAATAATATTGAAGATATTTATCGAGAGGAAACATTTTTCTTAAAGTTGTGTAATTGAATGATATAGAGATTATTAATGGCTATTAGCATTCCTATAGACGAAAAAAAGCCTTACGCGAGCTTGTTCAAAGTTGAATTATTGAGTAGAATAAATATTTTAAAGCATTTCAAAGAATATTTTTTGAAGTAAAATTTGTATTAATTAAAAACGTGAATAATTTTCATAATTCAACTCAAAAAGTAGATGTTCTATAAGTACTTAAAAGAGCAGAAAATCGATAAATTAAACAACACAGATACAAATCAATTTATTCTGCTATATACCTGGACAAAATTTGTATATTTGAATATTAGTCATATAATTTACAGAGAAAAAATCTATGCAAGAAGTATTTTAAAGAATTTAAGAGAATATTTTTTTCTTCAGTTAAATTTTAGATAATATAAAAATTGTTAATAATTGAATTATCAAAATACTTATTAAAGAGAGAATAAAATGAAGAAAATACAGAGTAAAGAAAAAAATTTTACTTTCATTTTTATGCGCAGTGCTTCTATACTTGCAACGTCTGATACAGTCAAATTTCTTGAATTATCAGTTTTATTTAATAATTATCAATTTAATAAAAATATATTTAGTATCTTTTATTTGTACAAAATAACTATACATTATTGAATCAATATTCATTAACTTACATTGCAAATAATTGCACGAATACAATATATATTATATACACATATAGTACTTGAATTACATATTCTACAAAACGAACGCGCGCTTACAGGTGGATTTTTTTAGGCGTATATTTTAAAGGCGAAACTCAAATTATTGCGATATAGTAGCTAAAATTGCAATCATTTTAAAATTTGTTCTGAGGTATAATGTCTAAAGGTGTAATCATATTTTAAAATCTTAGTTCTAAATTTTTATAAGAAGGTCAAATTGTAATATTTTTGTAAACAAAAAGGGAAAACGTTATACAATATATATCGGTCATTCTCCCAAAAGTGGTGTTTTTTATCTTAAAAAATGGACCACATAAAAAAGACCGATTTGAGGGAAACCGATGGTGGCTTTTTGTTATTTAAGGTACAAGAAAACATAATTTATTTGGAAAATACTACAATTGTGATTAATTTTGTCCATAAGATTGGCATAGGAGGGGTTGTTAATGACACGTTAATGACACGTTAATGACATGTTACGTTATTATTTGAAATGTATTTTTCAAAAGTGAGAGAGAAAGTGTCTGTAGAAGTTTTTGAGCCTCATGCCTCAAAAAAAAAGAATAAAACAGAGGATGAGATAATAGAAGCAAAAAAAATTAAACTTCAAAGGAAAAGAATGGCTAATCATAAGTTTTATGCAAAAAAAAAGGAAAAGTTAGAAAGACGTAGTCAACTTAGTGTTGCTTCTAATTTATGTATCTAAACGAAATAATTAATCATGATCGGTCTTATTACAGAAAAGACTTTCCTATTACATGTAATCTACGCATTAATGAAATTGTTAATCTTGCGATCATATAATCATAAGAAAACCTGTCATGACAATCAAAGCGATATAAGGACTCCTGTAAAATTGCAAGATTTGAATGTCAATAGTCAAAACCACTTGAATATTCCAGAAAACTATCCAGAAATGTTATTTTACAAAATAATGATGATGTTCCAAATGAATTACAACAGCTTTTTAATTTAGAACATTGTCTATCTTCACAATGTTTCCAACATATTCGTTGGTTTAATAATTTATTTTCCTTTGCATCTTTTAATGCTAATATTGTTAATTTTGGTAATAGACGCTCTGGGGTCAAGAACTAAAAAAACAAGATCTCCATTCACCTCAAGGGTTACAATTACGTTTTTCATTAAAGCCTGGAACTGACAATTATAACGACGTTATCATTTTCAATGGACAAACGAAGTTGCGCTTGTTTGAAGATCTGCCATAGCTGTCCTCAACATATCATTGTGAGAATTTTTTTTCTTCAGTGAAATTTTAAATAATGTAAAAGCTGTGAATAATTGAATTATCAAAATACTTAAAGAGAGAATAAAAGAGAATACAGAGTGAAGAAAAAAAATTTTAGTTTTATTTTAATTGAATTTTTGAAAAATAAATAAAGAGTTAATACAAAGTTTTTAGTGATATAAGAATTGTAGAGATCAAAGGCAGTGTCACCGCGTGAACTGTGTCAGGAGAAAGTGGGTTCACTTCACTGCTTTTCCGCAAAATGAATCGAGAAATTAAAGAACAGAGAGACAAATTAATTTAAATAATATTTAAGATATTTATTGAGAGGAAATATTTTTCTTAAAGTTGGGCAATTGAATAATATAGAGATTGTTAATGGCTATTACCTTTCCTATAGACGAAAAAGAGCCTTATACGAGCTTGTTTAAAGTTGAATTATTGAGTAGAATAAAGATTTTAAAGGATTTCAAAGAAAATGTTTTTAAGTAAAATTAGTATTAATTTGAAACCTGAATAATTTTCATAATTCAACTCAAGAAAGACAAGTATTTAAAAGAGCAGAGAATCGAGAAATTAAAGAACAGAGACAAATTAATTTATAGTATTAATTATTTTATAATATTTTAAAGAATTTGTGAGAATGTTTTTCCTTCAGTTAAATTTTAGATAATGTTAAAGCTGTGAATAATTGAATTATCAAAATACTTAAAGAGAGAATCAAAGAGAATATAGAGTAAAGAAAAAAAATTTTAGTTTTATTTTAATCGAATTTTTGAAAAATAAATAAAGAGTTAATACAAAGTTTTTAGTGATATAAGAACTGTAGAGTGATTATTGTGTCGATCGTCGAGCATATGCGCAGTGCTTCTATACTTGCAACGTCTGATACAATAAAATTTCTTAAATTATCAGTTTTATTTAATAACCATCAATTTAATAAAAATATATTTAATATATTTAATTTGTACAAAATAATTATTTAAAGAATAATATTAATAAATTAATATACATTAACCTACTACACATAATACATTTAAAATTCATATACCACAAAACCAACGCGCGCGTTTACGCGCGCAAATGATCCCCTAGTCTACATTAATTGAACACTAAAATAATTGAAATGTGTTCCAAAAATCGCGTTGAACAGCGTTGGGCCTCGATTCACAATGTGTGTGATCTTTCGCGTTCTTAAAATCGATCGATTTTGTGCTGCGTGTTTGCGTTGGTGTAGAAGCACCTTGTTACCGACGTTCGAGTTCACGTATCGATCGATAGTATCGAGCGCGGCGCTGGCTGCAGTTTTGTATATCTATATGATGCAGTCGTATATTCCAATGCTTAACCTCGCGTGCGTCGCGGTCGCGAAGGTATGAGTTTTCTCAGCACTGGGAAACCGTGAAAAATGCTTAAAAATGCGTGAAACCTGTACTTGGCAGATTCGCGAGGAAATGCTTTATGCAGTGATGTGAATTGTTTTCCACAAGCGTAACTCTTGAAAAACTAAACTGCATGTGAAGATTTGCTGTAAGGATGCCAGACCCATCAGATGAGTGTTTTTCTCTTATTATATAATTTGTTAAATCAATTATTTTTAGAACACGTTACTTTGTGTTTAATCAATGTTTCATTTTTTGTTTCAGCTTGTTTTACTAGCCGACTTAGTTTATTCCAGCCTCGACCCTTGACGACGACTGAGTGCGGAGTTAGCTATGCCTCTTTAAAAGAAGGAAGTTTCCCGGCTGTTGAAGAATAAAAATTTATTGGGAAATATAAACAAGTGCAAGGTGTTATTAGTGTTAAAATGACTTAGTGTGTTTACGCGTTTAATGATTTTGTTGCTGTGTATACGACTTTTGAATTTACTTTTGATTTAGATTGAAAGTATTTTTTTTCTAATTTGGTGCATGCATTCCCTTTTGAGAGAAGAATGCGAGAGATTTGCAGCGAAAATAATTAAGTGTGTTTTAACAAGTGCGAGTTTTTTAATTGACTCTACAAGTGGTTTGTTTGTTTTTACTGTGTGTAGTCCCGCTATAAATTATTATTTGTCAGTGCGGATTATTTAATTGAAAGAAATTTGGTAATTTCAATTTGATTGTGCATTTTAATACCAAACAAGTGTTTAGTTTATTTGATGTTTGATCAAGAATGCTTGAATGGAAACTGTTTAAAAAGTGCGAGAATTTGAAAATGTTTCGAACACGATTTTTGGAATTGACGTGAATTTTGATTGCTTGGATGGTTTTAAATGTAAAAAATATTGGTGATATTTTGGACAGAAACGTGCACAATTTTCATGTGTAAATTATGACATAAATTTGCAATGTTGGATGAAACGTGTTTGTCACTTCAAGTGTCAAGCAGATTTGTCATTTTTCGCTAGATATTACTGTGAAGAATTGATTCCAACAAGCAATGATTTTTGTGTTTCGTTGTTTAAAATGGATGGACTTTACCGGTTTTTTTTAATTGCAAAGGCGTGCTCTGTGCAACGTCACTTGCTGTGAATTATGAATACATGCATGTACAGGCGTAATTCTGTGTCTTCAACTCGGAGCCGTCATTTAATATGTATTTTGAAAGAGACGAGTGGTTGAACTGATCAAGAAGTTTCAAGAAGTTTTTAGACTAATCAATTACAACGTTTATTCATAAAAGTGAGTTGTTACTAGTTTTTTACGTGAAAAATTTTTAGAGAATTTTGTTTTGTTTGACTGTGTTTAACAAAAATTCTATTTTAAAATTTGAATGAATAGTGAGTGTTAGTTCAACAATGCATGTGTGTATTAATTTTTCTGAACAGAGTGTGAGTTTTGAAAATTCAAATAGGCGCGCCTTGGAGGGGACACAGTTGTCAGTGTTGGGTTTCGAGAGTACATCATAGGTGCTCATAGATGAACTTCAGAGCATACAAACAATTATGGTGGTGAGTAGCTAAGTTCACGCAACAGAAAGATAGAAAAAGCAAGCTTTTTTGTTTTACGTCAATTTGATCATCTTTCAAAGCTAGCACTTTTCATTTATTTTTACATGCATTTTTAACAAACAATGACTTTTAAAGTGTTTATCTTGTAGAAATCGACTGTGATTTTTTTTTGCAAATTCCAATAGTGTTCTCAAGTTATAGTCTTAAAATTTAAGTTATAGTTTTCTCAAGTTACGGTTAAATTCAAGTTATAGTGTTAAAATTTAAATAGAAAAGTTATAGAGCTCGATAAAATACAACTTTCTTCTATCGAGATCAAAGCTGAAAAATTCTTACAAATTAACTTAACAATCCAAAATAGAATTTTATAATTAAAAAATCAACCTTTTTATATAATACTTATTTCATATAGAATGTATTATTTTTAAGTTGATTTTTTCATTATAAAATTCTATTTTGAATTGTTAAGTTAATTTTAAAACATTTCTCAGCTTTAATCGGAATAGAAAAAAGTTGTATTTGATCGAGTTCTATAACTTTTCTATTTAGGTTTTAAGATTATAACTTGAGTTTGACTATAATTTGAGAAGACTATAACTTAAATTTTTAGACCATATATTGGGGAGTTTACAAAAAAATAATCTGAATCGCAGTCAATTTCTGCAAGATAAATACTTTGCAAGTCATTTTTTGTTAAAAATGCATGTAAAAATAAACAAAAAGTTCTTGCATTTGAAAGATAAATAAGTTGTCGAAAAACAGAAAAAATTTGTTTTTTCTATCTTTCATGGCGAGTATTTAACTACCTAAATAGTTGTCTGTGTCTACATGCTTTTATCTTGTTAGTTGCTTTGAAAAAAAATTAATAAATTAAAGGGATAGACAGAGCGCGTGAATTATATACTTTAATAAATTTATATTGCGTGAACTTAGCTACTCACCACAATAATCGTTTGTATGCTCTGAAGTTCATCTATGAGCACCCATGATGTACTCTCGAAGCCCAACACTGACAGTTGTCGCCACTGCCAAAATTGCCGCCGCCTAATATAGTTATAGTAGAGCAAGTGCAAACAATCTGTGTGACTTCAAGCCTCGTGCCAACTTCTCGGCCTCGAAACGTCGACCAACTCTCACGCGCGTGCAGCTGACTCAGAGGTGTCGTCTGCACATGTAGTGAAAACAGAGTCTCGTTTGAGGTTACGAAGGAACCAAAAGACTGAGCCTGCAGAGGAAATAAAATATTATATTTCGTTTAATTTCACGACACTAAACTTTTTGCCAGCCACCAGAGTCGTCGGAGCAACTCGGATTTCGCCGACGGTTTGTCAGATGAGTATTTTTCAAGTTTTAAATTTTTGCAAAGTTTGCACCTTACTTAAAGGACTTTGCTTTGTGGTTACCTGATTCTTTTTCTTTTATTTTTCAGATCCACAACAGCTGCTCTTGTTACCAGGCTTCAGGTGGCAGTGCTGGGACTTGCGTTTTCTTTTTTAGTTTGCAAGTTTGTCGTGGGGACTCAAAAGTTATTGCTTTTGTGGAAAATCATCCGACTTAGTAAGAATGTGTTGAAGTTACATTACATGAATTAGTCGTTGTGATAAATATTTTAGAAATGCAAAAGTGTTGATTGTTGATCACTGAGTTTAGATTGTGACTCTGCGACTTTTATTGTCTGAAAGTGTTATGTGAAGTGTAAAATTGTGAATTCAACGTTTCTAGTGAGCGCGATGCAATATAAATAGAAAGTCATGGAAACAAAAATTTGTGTGAACCGCAGAATTTGACAGATAAAATGGAGAGATAAAAATCAAAAGGCGTGTAATTATTGCTAAGGATATGTGTGTAACTGATGCAGACCAGGCTCTGGTTCCAATGTCACACAGCCTGCTGCAACGAGACTGCACTTAAATCCTCGTTCAGGAGGCAGCTCGTCACACACAATAAACGTAAAGATGGAATATTTAATATAAAACTCGTAGTCCTGATGCCTATATCACGCGACTAGAGTTGCATCGCTTCATAATATTACTTAAAGTATTGAAATGGTAATATAGCTTTTAAATCAAATAAAAATGACAAGTTGTTTCTATTCTTATTCCTGCATGTCCCTGAAGCTATCTACGACAATTCAGTTGAGGGAAAAGGGCCCCCCTTATACTATTAGTTTGCAATATTGACTTGTAACTCGCCTTTCGTGCTCACTCAAGCACGAGTTATTTTCAGCTAGTGTTTATTGTAACAATTAAATGTCATCGAATACTTGCAATAGAAATTAAACCAATTTGCTACTTTTGCCGTCAAGAATTTTCACTTCATATGCATCAACAGATTATTTTTAGCATTCATCAGAGTGCACGTATTTTTGATAAAGGAAAAAACTATGTCTGCACAAATTACTACCAAAATTTTCTTGGACTCTTGGATTCTGAATTTAATATTCTGATTTCTGATAAATTTAATGTTTGATTCTGCGAGTTCTTTGCAGCGTGAGTCATCAAAACGCCACCAATAAAAAATATTTAATAAACTTATTCAATTCAAATTAACCTCTTAGTTTACTTGTTTCGTTTCTCGCTCAACGTCAAGTGAAATTTTCAAATTATGTCAAACAGTTTCGACTCTTGCGAAATAATTTTTCACGCAAAGTTTGTTAACGAGGATATACGCGTTACGACAACAAAAATTATAATTATATAACTGCTATAAAAATTCACCAAAATTTACCGTCACTATTGTTAAATTTGCATTTAAATTGTTTTCAACACAGGCAAATGCGAAGAATCGAAATTTGAAACGATGCGCGCGATTGTAATGGCGGACACTGACGCTGAGCGTGGCTTTGGTGCCGTGCGCACTACCCACGCCGCTCACAAAGATGGCCGCGCGCGCGCTCCGGAGCGTTCGAATTTGTCTCTCTCGACGCTTCTCGACGCTACCCGCGTAATTCTTTTGGCACACAATTTTTGGATTTATTTCTTTTCCCTTTTTTTTGTTTCACTCCCGACGATCGCGGCTATCCCTCCGGGGCCTCCACTGATTTTGTTTTTCTGTTACGAATTCACGCACGCGAGCTTGAGTCGAACACGAAGAACGGGAGAGCGCGCGATCGGAAAACACGCGGGGTGTTTAACTGCGCTTCGAACGAGCGCAATCGGAAAAATCACAAGATCGACGTTGATAATTCGTCGGAATGTCGCGCGGGTGAATGGTTTTCATGCACCAAAATAAATGATTATATCTATTATGAATTCTTATCTTGATCGAGTGTAGTCGCTCAGCTGGGCTGGAACGGCAAAGATGATGTATGTGAGGAACGGGCGTCAGCGGGTTGGGTCCCAAATCGGAAATCTCGTCCGGGTTTTGTAAATTGGCGAAAATAAATCGATTCACGACCGAATACTTCAAATTCTATTTATTTCGAAAATACAATGCGCCACTCGGGCTTCTAAAGATAATTATTTAAAATGGCGAAGATTCTAAAATTGCAAGATATAGCTCGAGAAACTAGAGTAAATACGTCGAGTCCGCTCGAAGGCTCAAGACGCTCTGCCGGAGGGCGCGCAATTATGCATGGGAGAGAGCGCGTCACTTTCTCTCCCACTTATTGTTCTTACCTCTCCTCTATCCCTCTCCTCGCTTCATTAGCTACTTCGCTCTCTCCTGCACTCGTGAACTTCGGGTGAAGTCCGGCGGCGCATGGGAGGGCGAAGCGCTTGGTCAGCGTTTCGAGGGCTGGAGGAGAAGTACCGTTATCGCTCGTCTTTGTTCGACTTGGCGACAGTTAGGCGCATACTTAGTGCACTTCTCTAATGTCTTATGCATTATGAGACGTTGCCGATTTGGTCGTTCGGCATCGGCACATAACAACCAGTTAGCCTTTCCACCTCCTGGCATTAATTAGAATATCGTTCAGACTTGATTTTAAATCTTTCTCTAGCATTGTAAAGCCTTTTTTTTCTTATAGATAAAACTGTACCTGAAAATTAAAATTAATTAAAAATTTTATTTAAATAATAACATAAATGTATACTTAGGATATTTTTACCGGTTGGAATATCAGGATTATGCGTGGAGAGTGTGTAAAATCAATGAATAATTTATTTAATAATAACGTGAATAACTTTAATGAATAGAATCAAATATGATCAAATATGATCTGTGTCCAACATTACCTGCCATCAATTCATAAAATTTTGTATTTTTAAAGATATCCTTTTTATTTTCCTTATAATTTCTGGATGCAGTATATTGCACAACTACCTCTTCTGAAATAAAAAATCAAATCATTGTTAAAAATGATTTTAATATTGAATAATTCACTTTGTCGATGCAAGCATTCAATTCTGTGCACTGAAATAAAATTGTTACATTTTAATATATTATAAAATAAAATATAAAATCATATGATATTATAACATACTATAAACTTATAACATCAGCCCGAAGAAACTCATTTATTTAAAACTTTTGATTACAGTGTTCAAATATGCTAAGTTTAACTTTGATTTAAGGGGTTATGACAGGGTTAAAATTTCAAAAAAATCGATTTTTTTTTATTAACGTTTTTTGTAGGAAATTTACTGTAGAATAAGCTCCCGAAATCCACTTTTCGATACAAAATTTTTTTCAAAAGTTATAGGCATAAAACCAAAAAAAAAAATCATGATTTTATACTATAAGTACCATTTCATGTTTCATTTCGTGTGTGTGTGTGTGTGTGTGTGTGTGTATATATATATGCCTTTCACTGTACGACGCATTGGAAAAAATTTTAAATTTGGCGGTTATCGACCGAGGTAAATGGTATCTACAGCGAATGGCACTCTAACTAGAATCCTGATTTACCATAGCACTAGCAGGTTGTCAAACTCGCTGTTAAATGATAAACAGTGATTGTTTAACTAAATAATATTCAGTTCAATTTTTCAGTAAAGATTTTAGTTTTAAACTAATAATTTTAACTGAAAATTGCACAAGTATTTTATTTAGTTTAAAATCTAGGTTATTATTGTGTTATTGTGAGTATATTATTGTGTTGTGAAATATCAAGATTATAAAAAACAATAAGATGACTGGCTCAAGAAACAGAAAGCCAGGCTCATCTGCACAAGGAAAGCGTAGGTTTGGAAGAAAGAAGAGGAGGCAAAGGAGGTTCTACAGAAGTGAACCATCGTCAACGACCATCCCATCTTCAAGAAATGAAGCACCATCGGAAGCACATCCTTCATCGTCTACTGCACCTGGACCACCAGAGAGAGAGAGAAATGCCACTTCCATCGACATCCAGTGCAAGATCTCCAACAAGAACAACTACGCAACCATCAGCATCAGGTACAGCAGCTACGCAGTTTGCACAGCCAAAAATTCCAGTATCCAGATCAAGACAGAAATTAACATCAGAGTATGTAGAAGCTGGTTCTATACAATATAGAATTTTTGACATTTCTATACTTTTGCCCGGATTACAAGAATTTCTGGCTTGCAAAAACTGTGGCGGAGATATCACTTTTAATGAAGTTGATATCAGAGGCCTGGGTAGCAAACTATCTATGACTTGTAATAATTGCTGTAAAGCTGAATCCATTGACTCATGTAGGCAAATTGGTCAAAAGCGTAATGCCTTTGAAATCAATAAGCGAGTAGTTTTAGCAATGAGAGCTCTGGGCCATGGACACACTTGTTTAAAAACCTTTTGTGGAATCATGGATTTTTTACCACCAGTTGCATTTTGGAACTATCAATCATGAGTTAAAAATTTCGAGTCAAAGAGTAGCTACCGAGTCAATGAAAGCATGTATGCAAGAAAAATGTAATACAGATGAGACTCAGGAGAATTGTTGTGATATGGTTTCCGGTGATGGACCTTGGAGGAAACGAGGATTTTCTTCCCTTCAAGGAGTATCAACGTTGATCCGGAACGACAATGGCAAAGTGATTGATGTGGCACCGAAACAATCCTTTTGTAAGGCTTGTGAATCACATCAAAAGGAGGACATTGAAGAATACAGAGAGTGGTTTGAAGCACATCAAGACCAGTGCTCTGTCAATCATCAGGGAAGTTCTGGAAAAATGGAAGTAGACGGTATTGTGGAAATGTTCAAAAGATCAGAGACATTACACGGTATCAAATACAAGAGCTACATAGGAGATGGCGACTCAAAAGTATACAAGGCCCTCTGTGATGCCAAGCCATATGGAGAAGATTTTTTCATCATCAAGAAGGAATGTGTTGGACACGTGCAGAAGAGAATGGGAACCAGACTGAGAAATCTGAAGAAAACTTTGGCTGGCCAAAAACTGTCTGATGGTGCAGGGATAGGTGGAAAGAACCGTCTGACAGCTCAAAGAATTGATCAACTTACAACATATTATGGCAATGCCATCCGAATCCATCATCATTCTGTTGAAGAAATGTCCAATGCCATCTGGGCAACATTCCATTACAAATCTTCAACGGATCAAGAGCCGAGACAGCACTTTTGTCCCGTGGGATCAGACAGTTGGTGTAAATGGCAAGCAGCCAAAGCCAAGGGACAACTGAAGAATTCCCAACATCGAGACACGATTCCTATGGCAATTATGGAGGCAATCAAGCCAATTTACAAGGACTTGACGTAAGCAGACCTGCTGGAGAGATGCATTGGAGGCTTCACCAGTCCATCTGGAAACTCGTCCCCAAGGAAACTTTCAGCGGCCTCACAGTCTTGGAGATTGGAATTTTCATTGCTGTTGCTTCCTTCAATGATGGCAAAGCTGGAGTACTTCAGGTGATGAAGAATTTCAATGTGCATCCGGGATCTTCTGCAGTAGACTGGGCCAAGAGTGCAGACGAACAACGGCTTTTCTGGTCAGACAAGAGAGCAATGGAATCTACACTAGAAGCCCGAAAAGCTAAGAGGAAAAGGAATAATCCGGATGATGATTCCTACTGAGCTGGGGCACACTAAACATTTACACAAATAACCCCTATACTTCTCACTCCTAACCAAACACTGAAACGAGCATTCACTACAAGCTTCATATCACTTTTCATCCAACATAGACAATACACACATTACAAAATAAAATGAAAATTTGGTCAGAGCAGAGCTGACAGTTTTCCAGTTTTCTTTTTTTTTTTCATAACCATGCACATTAGTGATAGTTTAGTCTGCTTGAGTCTGCTGGCTTGCTGTTAGCTCAACAGCTGATCAGCTGTTCTCTGACCTACTTTTTATCAATCACATCTGGACAAAACCTGTTTAGCTTGTAGTGTTCATTTCTTCTGCTCTTTTGCTACATGGATTTTTCACAAAAATTTAGCATACTTTGAGTTTGAATTATAAAAAAATTTAAAAACTACTGAATTTAATATTTTAACCTTTTTTCACTTATTACATATTTTGTGTTTCAGAGGACATAAACTTTCATAATGAAGCTTTTTTGAATACGCGTCTCTCCAGTCATCATTTCCAGACAGCTACTTTTGGATTATATTTGGCCTAGACGTTGAAAATTATTTGTAAGTATACTTTATTTTATTAAATATTAAGTAAAACTTTAAATGCCATTTACTCAGCTTTAGGTTTTTCATGATTTTTATTCACTTGCCGCAGGTTTTCTCAGGAACGGATGAATCAATTGAGCTCAAATTTTAGAGAAACCTTCGGGATAGGTTTCCTCACAAACTGAGCGGAGCAGAATTGGAAAAGATAAGTTCAAAGTGAATCCCATATAGCACCCAACACTCTGGGAATATTGCTGGAATGTTGCTTTGGTAAGTAAAGTAGGATCAATTATGTTGCGGGAAGGTTACGTAACCAGCTGGCCATGGTCAGGCAACATTGCTGCGAAGTCGAATGTCCGTTTTAATATTACATCGATTCGATCGGTATTTCGGACCCATCCGTGGAAAGTAATATTACAGTAATATTGTAGGAAGCTTATTCAACATTCCCAGAACATTAATATATTTTATACTTTTTATCGATTTTTTCGAAAAAATTTCTTCCCTATTGAAATAATACAGCAATGTTATGGTAACATTGCACAACGTTATCACAACATTACTGGAATATAATATCTTACAAAGGGATCAAAGAAAAATGATTAAAAAAAATTTCTCCGGTCGGGATTTGAACCCAACTCCTTTCGCTCAGTAGACTCGCTCGTTATCCACTGAGCTATTGTTTTGTTGTTGCCAAATAATTTTGAACCTAGGTTATATTTTAAAGGCCCTCGTTTATCTTTCATTTTAACCTACACATTAACTTGAATGACAACAACAAAACAATAGCTCAGTGGATAACGAGCGAGTCTACTGAGCGAAAGGAGTTGGGTTCAAATCCCGACCGGAGAAATATTTTTTAAACATTTTTCTTTAATCCCTTTGTAAGATATTATATTCCAGTAACGTTGTGATAACATTCTGCAATGTTACCATAACATTGCTGTATTATTTCAATAGGGAAGAAATTTTTTCGAAAAAATCGATAAAAAGTATATAATATATTAATGTTCTGGGAATGTTGAATAAGCTTACTACAATATTACTGTAATATTACTTTCCACGGATGGGTATGGAATACCGATCGAATCGATGTGATATTAAAACGGACATTCGACTTCGCAGCAATGTTGCCTGACCGTGGCCAGCTGGTTACGTAACCTTCCCGCAACATATTTAATCCTACTTTACTTACCAAAGCAACATTCCAGCAATATTCCCAGAGTGTTGGGTGCTATATGGGATGTTACGTATGTTTACATATGTAACATTCACTGTAATTACTAATATTGTCAATGTATGTATAATTAATTATATTGATTTTGTGTTTTTCAGAAATCCCTTCCGCTCAGTTTGTGACCAGACTTATAAGGAAGATTTTCCAGTCTGGTTCACCAGGATTGAAGGTACGGTTCCTTCAGAAACCTGCGGCAAGTAAAGAAAATTGATGAAAATCAGGACTTTTGGTAAGTAAATACCTTTAATTGTTTTTAAATGTTATACTCACTTTATGCATATTTTTTATGCATAAAAGTGATGTATAATACTTATATTTTAAATAAAAAATGTAGTTTTTAGAGCACCTACATATATTAATTTTTTACAGCCCTAATCATTTTTCTTTTTTTTTCAGGTTTTAACCCTGTCATAACCCCTTAAAGTTTACGTTGCCTTTGCTTATTGTTCGTACTTATTAGACAATAAATAACTAATTATATTGTCCAGTGTACTCTCTATACGGTGAAACTTGCTTTCTTGAATTACCAGCTGCGCAAGAATAAACATTTCAAAATCTGTAATCAATGGCAAAACTGTGAATTACTATAAATGAATTCAGTAATATTCTTGTTAAACAAAACAAAACATCAATATCAGTACTTACCAGATGCACATTGAACATTTGATACGTTTATTACAGGAAGGTTTTCATGGATCATCGGTTCATTTTCAAACCCATGCGATTGCCTAGATCTGCAATAATATTATCATAAGTGATAAAATTTAAATGATATATTACAATAGAAGTACGTTAAATTCATTTTTAAATGCCTTTTTTCTTACAATTGTTATAAAAGCTGCCATCACAGTCATTATCTGCAATTAAACAAAAATTAGAAATAAAATTAACCTGAATTTCAATCAAGTATCATTGTATGGGCATATCAAATAAATTACATTTACCTTCAAAATTGAATGAGCCTTCACAATCTAATTGTAAATATCTCTTGAAATTTCTCGTCCTTTCTGCCTTAGAATTTGAATGTTGCTGACTAAATATAGGACTATTTCCTAATTCTTCATTTGACGAGTCATTCGATGAGTAAACACTGTAAGAGCTATTGCTTGATTTTGAAAACTTGTCAGAAATTCTTTCTTCAGATTTATTTTGACTCGGACTGGCAAAACTAACTCCCATACTACCCCTTGGACTGGTAATACTATTAGCAGATATATTGGATTCCGAACTTTTTACTTGCTTAGCAATAACTATCACTTTAGCATGCTAGTAGTTACATATATGCTATTGAAAATCATCAAAGAGCAAACAATCAAGAGCTGTAATTGAGAAGCATATATATAGCTATTCGCTTGAAAAAATTGAAATTATGATTTACTGTAAAGGAATTAGAAGAAAAGAGCTTTAATTTGAGTTATTTCATGTTACAATCGGACGCTTCAGTCAACAGATATGAGGATTTGGAAAAAAATTTGCTATTTTTCGCAAAAATCAAGCGATTTCGAGAAATTGTGCGCGAAACGAATGTTAAATTGTACGTGTTCTGCATCAAAAAAACATTTTCTATTAGTTACAGGTATCCGCAGATTAATTTTTTTTTAAAATAGTAAAGCTTTTTAATTTTCTTATTTTAATTTCTAACGTGATAATTAACATTGAAGTATAGAATTCATCTGTAGTGCGAAAATTTCGCAAATGAATAAGCTGAACGAAATGGAGAGTAGACCCATTAATGAATCGGCTTTGAAGTACGGGCTTCCAATATTGCACACACACATCCGTGCATTGGAATGCGTTTTGCATATTTCCTACCGGTTAAGTGTGAAGGAAACTAATCTTTGGAAAGTAAGTATAATCTTTAAAATATACAATTTTCTGCATTATGGAGCATGCTTACAACGAGAGAAAAACGTTATGAAGAGGTTTGTTTCTACGCACAAAGTCGTAAACATACATATTTTCTATTATATCTTTGACTTAGTATTACTTCGATTGTGTTACTAATAACTTTATTGATAAAATCAATGCTTAGAAAAATACTTTATATTTCGTAAATTAGTTGCACAAAATCGTGTAATAAAATGTGCTCTGCTTCAATTTTACTGCAGATTTCAAGGAGTAGAGCGAAATTGTAAATGTTTTATTGCATCTACATTATGATCAGAGTAATGAAACATACTTCATTTTATTGCGAATGATAAACTATTTGTCACATCCGTATTACAAATTGCTTTTCGTAGAAAATTTTTTTAAATCTATTATTACATTTATTATGCAGATTCCTGCTCATTTGAAGCCAATTGTTACGGAAAGAAAAAAGGTTATCACTTCGTAAAAGCCTTGGAATTCAAGTTGATACACCTAAACAAGGCTTTGGAAGTACGAATGATGACAACACTGCTAGAAAGTTTTTTGATAATTGCAGTACTGTCGCAAGAATTACAGGTTCAGTATTTAATATAATATTTAAATCATTAAAATATACCTATAAAATATTATAGGCATTTTTATTTTTTAACTGCACTGCAAATTACTGAATTGCATAACCTATCGTTATGCAATATTGTAACAGTAACTTTCATGTATATTCGTGTTCTTTTTAATTTTGTTATACTTATTAATTTATTAGTATTTGGTTTGAGTGTAGTAATACAGAACTTGGTATCAAAAGAAATGTGATTTTTGAGAAAAATTGTTCACGCATATATTGATTTATCTTCAGAACTGTTTGTGCCTGTTATGGAAAATTAAAACTAGATTGAATTTTTTATAATATATTATTAATCCCTTTCTTACTAATTTTTTCAATGTAAATCAATCGGTTTATTCAGGTATCTATAAGAATTCTTAAGAGCTTTAGTTGGTTATGGTATAGTACACTATTCTGTACTATAAACAATATATTCAGTATTAATATATATGCGATGTTTTATATATGTATAATATGTATATTATGTATTGAATGCAAAAATAATAGTGAAGCCAAAATAATGCTTGTATAACTATCACTTTGTCAGTCAATCACAGTGAAATTCACTATTTTTACGTTTATCTAAATTAATTACAATTATATTCCATGTTTAGGCTTTGACGAACTTTTACTCGTTCAAATCCAAACAATACTTGGCGTGTTATCATCGGGAAGGAAGATCGATGTAGAGGCTTTTCGAGAGTACTGTAAGGTAACAGCAGCACGCTATGTTACGCTGTATCCTTGGTACTACATGCCTCCTTCGATCCATGTTCTTTTAATTCATGGATACCGAATTGTAAGTGCTCTGCCTCTTCCTATTGGAATGTACTCTGAAGAAGCTCAGGTGCGCAAAAACAAAGATATTAAACGTTATCGAGAATACCATAGCCGAAAAAACTCCAGGTACTACAATAACGTAAACAAATATAGTTTTATCCTACGATTACAAACAACATTATTTATATTAATATATATGAGTACAAATAATATATTAGGTCTTAACATTACATGTCATTAAGGGGACCAGCCTGGGTTAAATCCTGAAAAAAATCAATATATTAGATTTATGGTTAGAGTATGTTATTTGCACTGTATCAAAAAGATTTTTTTTACTTTACATATATATATATATATATATATATATAACACTTAATTTTAACAAATGTTATATATATATATATATATATTGTTATGTGCCGATGCCAAAGTACAAATTGGCAACGTCGCATAACGCATAAGTAATTAGAGAGGTGCAAAAGTATGCGCCCAGCCGTCGCCAAGTCGCATAAAGACGAGAAATAGCGGTACCTCTCCTCCAGCCCTCGAAACGCTGACCAAGCGCTTCGCCCTCCCATGCGCTGGTGGACTTCACCCAAAGTTCACGAGTGCAAGAGAGAGCGAAGTAGCTAATGAAGCGAAGAGAGGGATGGGGGAGAGGTAAGAACAATTAGTGGGAGAGAAAGTGACGCGCTCTCTCCCCTGCATAAATGCACGCCCTCCGGCAGAGCACCTTGAACCACCGAGCTGAGTGCACGTAGTTTCTTGTTTAGAATCATTTTAGTTTCTTGAGTATTGTAGTAGACGCCTGCGTGGCTTGGTTTGTTTAAAATCTTGAATAAAGTATCGCAGCTTATTTAGTTTATTATTATTTTCCTGTGTGCTGCTCAACACTTTTCCTGATTTCGTTCACACGTGACGATTTGCACACAAACAATAGTTTTGCATCCGAATAATAATTTGCACAGAAGTAGTAATTTGGCACAGCCCTAACATATCATTTAGCCAAGCAGCCCAGCTCATCAAACCCAAAGGTAAGAATTTGTATAAATTCACAAGATATAATCATTTTGCATGACATAAATTAGTTTGTGGCTCTTCTAAAAAGTGAAAGTCTCGCCGTATCCCGATCGCGCAGAGATTTGAATCGCGGTTAAAGGCTTTAAGTGTTTATCGTGTCGCGCGCTCCCCCGATATTTCTGACGTGCTCTAAGCTCACGTGCGCGAGTACTTAACAGTACTAAAAATCAGTGGAGGCCCCGGGGGGATAGCCGCGAACGTCGAGAAAGGAGCAAAAAAAAGGAAACTAAAAAAAAATTGAATTCAAGTGCCGAAAACGCGACGACAAAAATCGAGACACGCGCCAAGAAAGATTTGAACGCGTCGAAACGCGCGCGCCGCCATTTTTGTGAACGGCGTGGGTAGTGCGCACGGCACCGAAGCGTTGCTTGCTCGTCCGCCATTAAGCACGCGGGGACCTGTTTAAATTTTCAACCACGAGTTTTCTCTCCCAAATCGTGAATTTCCGTCTCGTGAATTTTTGCAAAATAATAAAGAATAAAAATAATAAAGATAACCAAATCTTTTTTATGCTCAGCATATTTTTTTTCATTCACCGCGATTGTCCAGTTAATGAAGTTAATGCAATTGAAAAACTAGTGCGAAAAAACCAAGGCGTTTTGATGATTCACGCCAAAAAAATGTATGCACGAAAATATTTTTTAGAATAGCTAGCATAGCCTGCCGTGAATGTTCAAGTTAGTTGAATTTTTTTTTGAACTATAGAATCTTCCCGTCGTTTGACAAACATTGATGCACAATGATGATGCGTTTTGATGATTCACGCTGAAAAGGTGCACAAAATATCTTAAATTTAATAATAAATTAAAGTCAAGAAAAGGAAAAAATTTTTTTATGCCATTGTAGGCATCAGTTTATTTTTTGAAATTTTATGCCATGTTTGCAAATTTCACAAATTTATACAAAATATCTATTTCATTAATGTACAATCTATTTTGATCAACATTCAAATTTTGCAAAGAAGCCAAGACAAGAAAATCGATTAAAGCGTTTAATTAAAAATAAATTCATTGCACCAACAACCACTGAACACTAAGGGTGTAAAGGGGGGCCCTCAACCTAGTGACAAATTATCTAAGAAATAGAGATAGGGAAAGATAGCAATAAGAAGCGAACAAATCATCATTTAGATAATCATTTGTATTTATTCAAAGTTAACATTACTTTGTTAAACCATAAGACATATGCGAATGCCCAGCAACTCTAGTCGTGTGACATAGGCACCAGGACTACGAGTTTTACATTAACATTTTATCTTATATTATTGTGTGTCACGAGCTGTCTCCTAGACGAGGACTTAAGTGCAGTCTCGTTGCAGCAGGCTGTGTGACATAAGAACCAGAGCCTGGTCTGCGTCAAAAAAAAGTAAAACACACTAAATTTAAAACATTTGCACGCACTGCAACACTAATTTCTTTTCACTAGCACAAGCATTGGTTCATTTACACCAAGTCTTGTTATTTTTAAGTTTACGCGAAATTTTGCTTTCACAATATCCTATACTTAACACATTTTGTTCGTTTTAAATTTTAAATTCACACTTCTACACTACACAGTACACGTTCACACTTCAACACAAGTCACAGAGTCGCAAGTTAAATCAAATAATCAAAAATCTTGTTATAAAACAACACAATTTTTTGCTCATATAACTACTGCACAATTCCACCAAGTCGCATCGTTTTCTTCACACATGTAGTATTTTTGCTTTCCCACCAAGAAATTCAAAACCAGATTTGAAATTCCCAGCACTGTCACCGCAAACCTGGTAAAAAGAGCAGCTGCTGTGGATCTGAAACGCAAAAGAAATTAGAGTGACCACAAAGCAAAGCCCTTCATATAAGGTGCAAGCTTTGCAAAATATAAAACAGTAAAAAATACTCATCTGACAAAACGTTGGCGAAATCCAAGTTGCTCCAACGACTCATATTGCCCGTGAAAAATCTATTGTTGCACGATTAACTAAATATGATGTTTCACTGTATCTGCAGTCTTCGTCTCCTGGCTACTCTGTAACCTCAAACGAGGCTTTGTTTTCGCACTGTGTGCAGACGACACCTCTGAGTCAGCTGCACACGTGTGAGAATTGGTCAAAATTTCGAGGCCAAGAGTTGGCACGAGGCGTGACGTCACGCAAAAACTTTCCCCTTGAAATAGTATAACTATATAAGGCGGCGGCCATTTTGGCAGTGGCGACAACCAAGTCCCCTCCAAGGCGCGCCAATTTGAATTTCATTCTCATTATCTATTCATGAAAATTCTATTACACTTGAACTGTTAAACTCGCATGCACTAATTACACAAAGATTGCTCAAATATTTCATTTCAAATAAGAAGTTCACCTAAAAGTTCCTACACTTAAAATTTTAAAATTGACACAAGTTTAATTTTCAAACGCATAAAGTCAGTCGCTGCACTTTTTAAAATATGTTGCTGTAGATGCAACCAACACTCTTGTCGCGTACCAACAAATACCTTGCCGCAAAGGAAAAACACTTAATTAATCACAAACACGTCGAAAATCAATAAAGTTATAGCATTAATACACATTATCCAACACTACACGAAACTGCATAAGCATTGTAATCACTCGGTTATCGTGAAAGGCACTTTACACAACAATTATAAGTTCAAAAAATAACACAAGTCAATAAGTGCACAAATTGCAAGCTGACTAAACACAACTAACGTGACACTGAACACACTCTTGCCATTAACAAATTTCGGTCAACTCTAATTATTATAATTGAAGAAACGTACAAATGAACACTCGTCTAAATTGATTTTTTGCTAACACAACAAGATTTGCCGAAAAACATCAAATCGCACAACACTCAATCCATGAACACTTTCAAAAAACACGGTAACTTTGCAACTACAACTCACACATTAAAATTGTGCAAATAGCGGTCCACAAATTCACTAACAACGTTCACATTCACAATTATAATTTGCATTTGTAGATCAAGTTAATTCCAAAACTGTGCTAATTTTCACATTACACTTTTCACGAACACTCGCATTTTTCTCTTCCAAAAGCAGTCTGAAATAAAATTCGCAAGAGCACACAAGTCTGCATGCCTGTCTTCTAACACAAAATAAATAAGACACTTGTTTTACACTAAAACAAAACAAACGAGACCGAGTCTCTACAGTTTTGCTCGTCTACACGAACTTCATCAATGAATGTCACTTCAAACAAAAACACACATGCTGAAACGAATGATCACTTATAATTTAAACTCAATCACTCACATCTTTTAAAAAGCAATTGTCTATTCTCATTGCACTTTCCCTGCATTTGTCTCTCTAAAGCAACGCAAGCAAAAACACTTTGATATTTAAAACACGCACTGCGCCAAGTTTATTAAACGCCTAAACACAAATAATCACTTTGCATTGATAACACACTGCACTTATTTCCAGTCTTCAATCTATAAGCAACCGGAAAGTTTTCCTCTTCTCTCTCTTATTAAAGAATCACATCTAAGTAATAACATTCGTCATCCTCAGCCAAGTCTCGCACAAAACTGTCTGCAAAAATCCATGAAGCTGAAACACAAAAAGTGAACAATAATTAAACACAAAGCAACGTGTTCTCAGATAATTGTTTTGAAAAACAACATAATAATAAAAGGAATACTCATCTGAATACTGTAGAATCCTCGTAGTAAGACTTCTTGCACAGATTATTTTTCTGCAAGGCAAACTTGCGAAAAACAATCTACACCGGCAAACATTTTCTCGCGAATCCACTGAGTACGAGTTTCGCGCACTTTTGAGCACTTTTTCGCAATTTTCCAACGTTGCGAAACTTCACCGTCGCGACAGCAACGCGCGCGAGGTTTTTTTTTTTTTTTTTTTTTTCCGTGAGGGTTATCCCAGTGTTCCACCGGATGTACCCATTTTCCAATTGATACTGGCTTTTTTCAGCCATTCAATATTCCTCAATATTCTTTTTCTTAAAAATGTCTTTAACAGATTAATGGTACATATTATTAGGGATACGATCCCTACCTACTGTACCGGCATTCACCACAGGCTGAAGTGCAAGGCCTGTGACGCAGGGAAAACTCCGTAGAGAAAACCTGCGTCAGTACAGCGGAGTCTTAGGGTTCACCTCCAAGTGAATCAGGACGGAAATTCGCTACGAAAAATTTCCCCCCTGAACTCACCGGGAATCGAACCCCAGACCCCTTGAGCCTCGTTGTATCAGTCGGCTAATCGAGAGCTTTAGCCAACTGAGCCACCGAGGCTCCCAACGCGCGCGAGGTTAAACACTGAAACATAGGACTGCACCATATAGGTATACAAACTGCAGTCAGCGCCGCGCTCGATACTATCGATCGATACTTGAACTCGAGCGTCGACAACAAGGCGCTTCTACACTGAAGCAAACGCGAAGCAAAATCGATCATCTTTAAGACACGGAAAACCATATACTTTGTGCACCAAAGCCTAACGCCGACTGATGTGTTTTTAAGAAAACTTTTCAAACATTTTTGCTCGTGAACCATTAAAATACAATTATTAATTAACATTTAATTAAATATAACTACATGTAAATTCAACTATTTAACAAAACTTTTAAATAATCAAAGTAATAATTAAACTAAACACAAGAAGCACGTTATTAAATAATCAACACCTAATGCAAGTGAACATTGCAATAATAATTCAACAATAATCTAACCTTCAACTACAATTATTAATAATAAACAAAAATTCATTTAAATCAATAAATTTCGAGTTCACAAATTCAAAACTTTAATTATTTTTGTAAATTTCAAAATTTTATCAATCGGATTAAACAAAACATTTAATAAATAATAATCGCATTAAAAATATTAACAATAAATATCTAGCAAATGAAGTTAATCAATTAAAGTTTTTTTAAATAATAGCACTAGTTCTATGAAACATTCAATAACTAATATTTAAACACTAATTTTAATTAACATTAAAAATTAATTAATCAACAACAAATAATTATTATAAATAAAAAAAATTTTTTTTTAATAGAATTACTGTTTCTCAACTAAAACTTTTTTCAAAATTTTTCAAAATTTTCCACAATTTTTTTTTCAATTCAACCAAATACATATTCATTCTAAGGCATCAAAATTTTCTATTTCAAGCAAATTAAAAAAATCCTTTTTCAATTTTTCCCCTATCATTTACTCGCCATAAACTTAATATTTTACAATAATAAGCTCTGACATTGTGTCGACAAAAATAATTTTTTTCTCTTCATCAAATCTTCCCAAAACTTATTTATTTTCAGGAAAATTAAGGAAATTTTATGTCATTGCTCGCACAAGCATTGACACTCAATCATTGTATCAACAAAAAGCCAAAATCTTTTGTCAAATTTTAAATAAAATTAAACGTAAACTTTAAATTTATTTCTAAGACTAACATAAAACGAATTTCAATTTGAAAGCCTAGCCTAGGCCCAAACACTACGTTTGAAGTGCAACGATTTTTCATTTGATTAATATACTAAAACTAGAAATAACTGCGAATAACCCTTGTTATAACTAAATATCATACAAATTTAACCCTCATTTTTTTTCTTTTCAAATCAATACACAATCAATAAATTAGAATCAAGTTTTTTCAAAATAACAAATACCCTGGTCAGCGGTTCACAGTTTTTTTCGTTTAACAAATTCAATTCAATTTCGCATTTCCAACTCCTCTCGTACATCGTTTCACCATTTTTTTTTTCTAGTTTATCCGCATCGTTCATTTCGATATTTTTAAATTTTCTTCCATATTGTCGAGAATTTCATAATTTTAACATTTTTGAACAAAAATAAACAGTCATCAGTTAAAAAAATAAGTATTAGACTAGTAATTTTGCACATTTAGACTAGATAATTTAAAATTGAAAATAGAATCTCTACAAATAAAGCAACAAACAACAACGAAAACCATCAATATGACGGGCTCATCGTTCAATGAAACTACAGAAGCCTCAGCGCATTTAATAACATATCAATGGCTGAAAGCTTCACCTTAATGAACTGCATCAATGGTATACCAACTTTTGATGGTAAATACCACGCACTAAGAACTTACATTCAAGATCTACGAAATGCTCATGAATTGGTACCGCCAAATTTGCGTCCACAATTCATGAGAAATGTTCTACAAAAATTAACTGGTGCTGCGAGAAAAAGCATCAACAACAAGAAAGTTGATAGCATCGACGACTTAATCAAACACCTTAAACAGCGTTTTGGTCCAGGAAGAGACTACAAGTACTTCAGCCACAAATTGAAGGATCTAAGAATGAGACAAAAGGACAATGTCGGTGACTTTTACGACGAAATCTGCGTACTACTAAGCAGCGCTCGAAACGCTCTTAAAGAAGAGAAAGGAGAAGAAAACATAGCTCTACTAATATCACCATTAGAAGATGAAGAAGTAGATATTTTTATACGAGGATTACCACCAGCACTGTCTGTTGCAGTCGATGCCACGAAACCAAAAACAATCAAAGAAGCCTATGAAGAAGCTGTACGTCTAGAGGTACGGATGGATGCCAACATAATCCCAGACACAAGGCCTTACAATGGCAGAAAAAATAATCATTACAACAATTATCAACACAACAATGATTATCAACGAAATGCATATAATAACTACTATGCACCGAGAAACTCTGCATACGTCGGATACATAGAAAATAAACCACCAGAAAATCCAGCAGAAAATCAACAATATTTATACAACAATGATCAACACAATAGACAACAAAATTACCAACGTCCGCAATATAATAATCAGAATCAACAAGGTTATTATAGAAACAATCAAAATTATAGAGGAAATTATCAAAGAAGATATCAGAATAACCAAAATACAAATTGGAGAAATAATAATGGGCAGCAAAAGCAATTGTTCAACCCACAAAATGGTCAATTTAACAACTACTATAACAATAGACCTGATCAACGAGAAAATTGGAGAGTTCAACCAAATATAATCAAAACCAAGGTAACAATAATTTAAACTACCATGGGGCTCGTTACGATCCCCAGGTAGCGAGCCAAAATCAGAATCAACAGTACCCGAGGAACCAGCAAGGACATCAACAGAATTATCGCAACAACCAATGGAGACAGAATTACCAAAATCCAAATCAACAGCAGAATCCTCAACAGAACAACGATCAGCAACAGTATCATCAGCAAATGCAACAGATGAACCAAAACAAGCAACAGACGCAGCAACAAACATCACAGCAGCCAGCTGCAATAATGAAGATACAAGTGGAAAATCCATCCCACAAGTATGTTCAGCCAACTGTAAAAATTCTGAAAAACATGACTGGGAGAATGACGAACCAACTATAGTTAGATTGAGAATACCAGAAGGCACCACAAGGCCATGGCTTGAATTCATGATTGACAATGGAGCAACAGTCAACATCATAAAACTGAATGCATTACATGACGATCTACCATTCAACACCGAAGATAACACAGAATTAGGAGGCATAACTATGCAAACAGTACCAACATTAGGATCAGTATACCTACTAATTAGAAACACGCCAGTAAAATTTCAAATTGTATATGACGATTTTCCTATACAAGCAAATGGAATGCTGGGAAGAAATTACCTCAAAAAGGAAGAAGCAGTAATTTCATATTATAAGAATGCATTAATGGTGAATAGCGACGTCATGCACCCTATACCGTTTAAAGGTCATGAAGAAGAACACTTACCTAAAAATGCAAAAAGACGAAAAATAGACAGTCTATTGCAAGTAAACGAAATGAAAAATACCACTGAAGAGTCATTCGAAGAAATATCTGCAAACACAAATAATGCAGTAAAATGCACAATACCGGCAAGAACTCGACAAATAATGCAAATAAATCTGATAAAAACAGACTTAAAAGAAGGATACCTTCCACGAATAGACACTGGAAATAAAGATGTATTCATGGGTGAAGGAATATACATAAATGACAACAACATGTGTAAAATTTTGGCAATAAATACAAGCCAAGAAAGTGTTACCATTGAAATCAATGCAAAAGAATTAATACCATTTGACACAGAACCGAATTTTTTAGAAGAAACCGACAGTGAATTTGACGGTGAAGTAGTTTCAAACATTCCAGAACGAATGGAAAAAGTCAAAACTGCAATTAGAAGAGATCATCTCAACATTGAAGAGAAACACATTGTTGACCGAATTATTGACGATTATCTAGACAGATTCCTGCTGCCTGGAGACAAACTACCGTGCACAGACATGATAGAGCACAAAATACATCTAGAAGACAACGTGCCCATTAATACCAAACAATATAGACACCCACCCAAACACAAAGACATTGTGAGGGAAAGTGTGCAAAAGAAGTTAAAAGACAAAATAATAACAGACTCAAACTCACCATATAATTCTCCCATTTGGATAATACCCAAAAAACCAGACAGCCAAGGCAATCCAAGATGGAGAATGGTAATAGATTTTAGAGAATTAAATAAAAAAACAATCAGAGATGCTTACCCACTACCAAATATAACAGACATAATGGATCAACTAGGAGGAGCAGTCTATTTTTCTATATTTGATCTGGCATCAGGCTTCCAACAAATACCCATGGCACCAGAAGATTGTTACAAGACAGCGTTTACCACAATAAATGGTCATTATGAATACAAAATAATGCCAGAAGGTTTAAAAAACGCTACGGCCACATTTCAGCGCCTAATGGAAAAAATCCTGCGCGGCCTGCAAAATATTGAAATGTTAGTATATTTAGACGACATCATTGTTTACAGCAAAGATCTCAAACAACATGAACAACGAATACGAAATCTCATGGAAAGATTAAGACAAGCTAAACTAGTCCTTCAACCCGACAAAGTCGAATTTTTCAGAAAAGAAGTTGCATTTTTAGGACACATAATCAGTGCACGAGGCATTGAACCAAACCCGAAAAAGGTCGAAGCAATAGCAAAATTACCACGTCCAAAATGCAGAATAAACATTCAAGAAGTCTTAGGAATGTTCGGATATTACCGAAAATACATACCAAAATTCTCGGACAAAGCAAGACCATTAACAGCATTACTGCAAAATAATAAAGAAATTCGAATGGACACAAGAGTGTGAAGACGGTTTCAATGAATTGAAACAATGTCTCATGAGTGAACCAATTCTGCAATTCCCAGATTTGACAAGGAATTCATATTGACAACAGATGCGTCAGATTACGCAATTGCCGCGGTTTTAAGTCAAGAAACCGATGGTTTTCGAACACCCTGTTAGATTCCTACCGAGACTACTTAGTAAGCGGAAAGAAATTATAGCAGCACAACGGAAAAAGAGTGTCTAGCAGTACTCTATGCTCTACACCAAGTCCGACCATATTTGCTATGCAGAAAATTCACATTAGTGTGCGATCACGAACCACTAAATTGGATGCATAGTAGAAAAGATCCAGGTCAGAGACTGATGAGATGGATGTTCCGTTTTACAGGCTATGAATACACGTTCAAGTACAGCCCTGGAAAATTGAACAAAAACGCAGACGCATTATCAAGAAATCCACCAAACTTATCGGAAGAAGAAATCAACAAAAATCTTTCAAAACTAAAATAATGATAATCGACCATCATAAGCCAAGCACATCAAAAGCCAAAAGTCCAACA